>VYZM01012175.1:76212-95286 GCA_013398915.1 Dromas ardeola | reverse complement strand
AAAAAAAAAAGGTGAAAGTTTTGATAGCATTTTCATTTGCTTTTAGTCTTGCAAAGCTCCGTAGCTGCGAGGTAAAGTGCTGGCTGTAATATTTATAAAATTGACGTTACAGCAAAATGCAACACAAAGAGGATTACTGTTGGAACACAGTTTTGTCGATGATAGGTCTTCAGCTGCCTGAGGCATCCACTGAACACTCCAGTGTGCCGTAAGTGGTAGGATAATCTTCATTTTTTTTGTAGGCCAACAACAACAGCACAATAAAAAGCCACTCCAAAATCGTGTATCAATATTACCCATGAAGTCCAATAGAAATCATATGGACAATCATGCTCATTATAGCCAGTCATTCAGTGACACCTGACACTACTATTGATTTTCATTTCATAAGCCCATAGCTGGAGAGCCTCAATATTGTTCATCTTTCTAACACAGTATACCACCAAAACGATGGTGAATCATTTTCTGTTTACAGAGTATCCCATAGTACTGGATAGCAATAAAAAAAAAAGTTAGACGACAGACTTGGATGCATGTTGTTTGGGTTTTTTTTTTGCTTGGCTTTGGTGTTATGACTAGTCAAGGAATATTCTAAGTGAGTATAAAAAGACAAGATGACTAGAAAGTGTGGATGACTGAGGGCTAAGATGGTAGGAGGGTAAAATACACCACCATTTTCTCTATTATAGATTTATAAACCAAGAAGAAATCACTGATGATTGTGCCAATTGACATTCTGTATTTTACTGACCACAACTGTTCATGATTTTGAATGTTAATTTCATAATGTAAAATTCACTTTTACTTAAAGGCTACAAAGGATAGGGAACCTATCCAACCCCAAGGTAATTAATCAGATTAATTGCCATGATAGTAATCAGGATACAGGTATTAGAGCTTGCTCCCTCCCTTTCCTCCCTCCCTTTCCTCCCTCCCTTTCCTCCCTCCCTTTCCTCCCTCCCTCCTTTTTCCCCTTATGTTGAAGTCCCTATTATTACTTTTTTAAAAGCCATTCCTTTTTTAGGTGATTTTCTTCAAATATTTGCATTTTATATGTTTGTTTGTTCAAACAGTGTGTTTGTTGGACAAAGAAACGTGTGAAATAATGTTTCATATCAAGCACTGTATCAAATATGAAAAAAGCTCTCAAAGTTTGTAACTTTAAAGCTTTTGCAAATGAGTTATGGCAATTGATATTAATATTATTTTTAAATATATACACATGCTATTATTTTTCAAGTGAAGTAACTGATTTTATATATATATATATATAGGTACACTTATTAATATCTTTGTTTCCAGAAATCTGTGTATTAATGTAGCTAGTTTCAGAGTACCATAATGGTTGCTTCATAAAGTACCCTTGAAGCACTAAAATAGACTGATCCGTTTTAATTTTTCACAGCAGGTAGATTTTCCAGGCCTTGGACCTCTCTTGCAGTCATATTTCTGAATCATTTTAATATTTGAATATTTTTTAACGTGTGTGAATACCATGCTGCTATTTGAATGATTTCTTTATAGTCTTGCACAAATATAAGGACCAGAGGGGATAACTTTATGAGGAGAGATTATATTATATATTCTGGTATCAAAATAAGGTTTATGTTGTTTTCCCTTATGACGTGGCTTTTTCAGTCTGTTGGTTTTGGTTTTTTTGTGCTATGAATACAACTGACAAATGAAAGTGGTAGTTTTATTGCCACCCCCTCTCAAAAATTTAAAGCTTTGCAGGCCATTATAAAATCTCCAACATTTCACTGTGTTTCAGTATCAAAATGAAGTGGAAATGTGTAAAACCTTGGAAAATGAAGGTTTTGATTCATAGCTGTTCTTTGTACCTGGTGTTGTAGCCCCAAAGAGGACACATTTTATGACAACAGGGTCCCCGTCCGGGGATGCAGGCAGCCCTGCCTTGCCCTCACGGCCCCGCTGACTCTACCTGCCCAGGGCCCAGCAGTCCCACCTCAGCTCTGGACTTGCCATCAGCCTGTGCCCAGATCTGGCCCTGGCCCCACACTTGCTCCAACCCCTCGTTGATCCTGGAACCACTGAGGGGCCTCTGCTGCCCTTGGCTCTCCCCACCAGGTCAGGGGCTGGAGGGAGCGGGCAGGGCCCTGCCTGTGCCCAAGGTCTCCCTGGCTCCAGGACCTATTCCCATCCTCAGGGCAGCGCCCATCCTGCTATACTCAAAATGTTTATGACTCCGTGCCCTAAAGCTCATAATATGGAAAAGAGACCCACTGGGTTCCCACCACCACCACTGTACTGGCCGGGTACGTCCCATTTCACCTTCTCCCCCTTCCTCCGCAAGTCATTGTCACCCACTTCACATAGCTCCTGGGTGTGAAGGTATGCAGGTGGATGACCAAGCCCTGGCTCAAGGTCTCAGCTCCTGTAACACACAGGAATCACTGTGTGTTACAGAGAGTGAGAGGCTGATATGTTACAGCAGTGCCATGAGGAGCGGCTGTATGCTGCAGGGTTTTAAGCTGTAGCTATGCAACAACAAGATGAACATCACAGGTAATTGCAGGGGAGTCTTGGAGACCTTCTGGAGAGTACCACCATGCAAGGCCAGCAGTGGCCCCGTAACTTTATCAGTTGTACCATATAAGGCCAAGATTGCACAGGTGATGTTATCAGATGTACCAAAGTCGGGTATGGTTGGAGCAAAATGGGGTCCAGCGGGGTGAGTTGCTCATTTGAGATGAGGCAAGGTCTGGGAAAATGAAGGATCAAGGAGGATAAGTTAAGAACAAGGATACAATAATGGAGAGAATGGGGGATAAACAGAGACAATTGCAAGTAAACAGCCTGCTGGTTGGTATGCTTCTCTGACTGAGCCCTGTGCTTGATCACCACTATTTATCCCATCTTCTTGTTAAACCTTATTGCTAAATATTTTAGTGTGATCTCACTCTGTATTCAGGAGGTGGGAGGAGAGTTATTTATGTATCCATTAGCTAATGGGCTTTAAAGTAGCGTAGCCAGTGCAGGACACCTGCACCCCAAAATCGTAGAAGCCTGAGCTGGTGGCTAGACAAAGGTCCTGCAATCTGGGTACAGGTATTAGGTAGACATAAAGCTAATGTTAATGTTTAAGAGACCAGTGGATGTGCATTTTTTTGTGAATCAAGAAAGTGAAGGTGTACATCACCAGTGAACTTCTAGTCTGATCAGCTGGAGAAGAGGCACAGGGCTGGGCCATCTGTTATTTCATGTTTATGTGAGCGAGGCTTGTGTTTATCTGGATGTCAGTAAAGGCACTGCACTCTGTATGTGTTGATCTGTGTGGCCACCTGTTTCTACATTGTGTGTGCGTGTGTTCCCTGCAAATGGGGAAAAAAGCAACTGCATTTATTGGACTGGGATGGGAGGAATCACTTAGGACTCTAAGGCCACTAAATTTGGCTTTCTTCAAGCATCATCATTCCCTTCTGGCAAGTCACATGGTGTTTTTGCACCTGCGTTATATCCTCCTCTTTCCAGACTGTATATTGCATAAGGAGAGACACAGACACCATGGTGCTGCTCAGCAGAAGAGAAAACAAGAACAATGTACTCGTAGCCTCAACGATGGGCTTTCTTTTCCTCTCTGCCCCCCTCATCCAGGCAGAAGGCGCTCCAGACAGAATTACACCATCATAGAATCATAAAATATCTTGATTTGGAAGGAACCCATATGGATCATCGAGTCCAATTCCCTGCTCCTTGCAGGACTACCTAAAACTAAACCATATGACTAACAGCGTCGTCCAGATGCTTCTTGAACTCTGACAGGCTTGGTGCTGTGGTGCTGTGACCACTGTCCTGGGGAGCCTGTTCCAGTGACTGACCACTGTCTTAGTAAAGAGCCTTTTCCCAATGTCCAATCTCAACTTCCCCTGGCGCAAGAGGCAATGGTCAATGAGAATGGATATTCCTTCAGCAGGAAATAAAACCATATACCACTCTATGACCTAGCTTGCCTATAGAAGTTTTATGTTCGGCGTCTGGACTGAAATGCTTCAAGTAAAAAGCTCAAGATAAAGATCTGAGAACTTAATTGCTCTGAAGTACTATTTCCCTGTTGAAAATCATGGAAGTGAGGAATTACTTTATTTCCTAGGTTTTTTAAGATCATATTAAGGTTTATAGCTTTTGTTCTTGAAATTAGTTTTCATGTTTTGCTGGCTCTGCTGGACGTTATGTAATTATGTTAAGAGTTCCTGTGGTTCTCATTATTCTTGCTTGCTTGCTGTTGGTGCATATAAATAAATTTCACTCTTCCCTTGTGGCCTACAGTGTTTACAGCCAAATTATTCTTGGCAGGACTATATTAGGAAGGATACAATGAGCCCTGTTCTAGTGAGGCCATGCAGAAGGCAGCTGTATTCTACTGGACGTTCTCAAGGGATGGCAAAAGGTGCACTGGGCATTGCTGTTAATTTCTGTCTTCAATGAGGCTGCAGGCAGGCATGGCATAAGTATGATCCTGACTTTCTGTAGCTGGGATCCCAGAGTGGTATTTCACCAAGACAATTACAAAAACCATTGGGAAAGCTGTATATTAAAATGACTTCGGTTGGCACAATGTGCTTCTCACGGTCTCGGTGACATTAGGAATACTAATCGTTGTGTTTCCACTTTCACAGCTCAGCACAAGATTTTTCTCCTCACTAAGCACTCCACAGTACATAACTTAACCATTTGCTGTTATAAACAGCAAGAAGGAAATATGATGCCTACCTGGAAATCCCCTTGGAAATCCTGATAAAACTAACCATATGAAATAGAGGGTTAGATCTTGTGTCTCAAACCAGGAAAAGGGATCAGTGGTTTTTTACTGTTATTATTCTTTCTCATACACCTAGGAATCTAAGCAAAAAAGAGAGAATATTGAAGTGTCTTAACTTTGTTCAATGAATAAAGAAAGCTGCATCTGGCAGTAAATGGATTTCTTTAGGAGACATCTCTAGCCAAGAATTTTAATCGTCTTTTGGAATGACTGCAAAGCCAAGTGAGCACTGTAAAGGACAGCAGAAAACAGTATCAAACATGCAAGTGACTGGAAGAAAAAGAGGAGAAAAATGCCCTTTAATCAACCTTAAATAACTATGACCTTGCCTAGAAATACGACAAGTCACTCACAAGACTTTGGTGAAGTGCATAAAAAATATTATGTCACTTATCTCTACCGTGTTAACATTACTTATAAAATAGCTAGGCAAGGAAACAAAGGAAAGAAAGATCTGTGATAAAAACTAATGCATTGACTCAGTAGAATGTTGTTCTGGATTGTATTACATATTAAATCTGACAACATTTTTACAGTATGAGTGTTACAGGATTATTTTGTTGCTCATATATGGCTCAGTATGCAAACAATTACAATTCTAAGTAGCTTAGTATAAGGTGTAAGCATTATATGTGTGATAATTCATGTTTGTATTGATAGCATCATGGCTATAAAAAAAGAAATAGCTTTTTAAATAATATTTTTATTATGGAATCTTGCACTGGTTTTGGCTGGGATAGAGTTAATTTTTTTCAAAGCAGCTTGTATGGTGATTTGAGATGAAAACAGTGTTGACAACATAGGGGTGTTTTAGCCATCACTGAGCAGTGCTTACACTTTTCCAAGGCCTTCTCTATTTCGTATACTGTCCCACCAGTGAGTAGGCTGGGGGTGCAGAAGAAGCTGGGAGGAGACAGTGCTGGGACAACTGACCCCACTGACCAAAGGGATATCCCATGCCATATCATGTTCTGCTCAGCAATAAAAGCTGGAGGAAGAAGGTGGAAGTGGGAGGACACTGGGAGTTACGGCATTTGTCATCCCATGTGTGATGAAGCCCTGCTTTCCTGGAGGTGGCTGAACATCTGCCTGCCGATGGGAAATAGTGAATGAATTTCTTATTTTGCTTTGCTTGCACATGCAGCTTTTGCTTTACCTATTAAGGTATCTTTATCTCAACCCATGAGTTTTCATACTTTTACTCTTCTGATTCTCTCACCCATCCTGTGAGTAAGCGGCTGGGTGAGGCTCAGCTGCCCACTGGTGTTAAACCACAACAAATTAAATAGTGACAGATTTATAATAGTTTTTTTTTTTTTTTTTTTTTAACAATAGACATTCTGCTAGAACTCTAGGAATTTGGAAGAGATTTGACTTATAAGCATAAAGACATGATTTATTTTTCCAAATCACATTAATTTTCACCTTTAGAGATTTGTAGGGAACAGACATTGCTATTTACTCCTAAATAATTAAAATAAGACATGTACATGTTGTTCTTTAATGAGAATTTTACCATTTTTTAATGTGAAACTGCAGTTGCTGCTAAAGATAATGCAAGTAAGAAGAGCTGATTTTATTGTCACTGAATTTGCTTACTCTTCTTCCTCTTCCAAAATTGCTCATTCTTGTTGAGCTACTTTGCAAACACTCTTCTTTACCACTGCTCTCAATATATGACTGGGGCTTTTAACTTTTTTAGTTAAAAAAAACCCCAAACAACAAAAACCAAACACAAAGCAAAACACAATACATTGTAGTATTGCTTAATCTCAATTTATGTCTATAACAATTATAATACAAACCTGTAAGTGAAACAGATTTTTCTATTATTGCTAGTCATTTATTTAAGTGATAATTAGAGAAGTTCAGACAAGAATTACTGCAGTCTTGAAATGAATCCAGATCACATAAGACTGATGTAATACTTGTCAAATTTTAAGTTTGTTTTTCAGCACAACCAGAACTAAGAAATTTTGTGAGGAAAATGCTGTCTTCACAGCATTTCCAATCTACTGCCAAAAACTTAATGAGTGGGCTTATATCCAGTTCAATTTCCTAATCAAGGAGGCTGATATAATTTGTCAAATGCCTTTCTCCACTGTGATTGATTATCCAAAACAAACAAATTTCTACTACTTCTCATCATTTCCTTAACAATATGGAGATAACTTCAGACAGATTTTCATGCAGGGAAAAGATGAAATACCAAGCAAGAAATTTCAGGCCTGTTTTGGATCAAGACAGAAAAATCAAATTCACATTTTATAGTGTGATATTTCAGATTGTGGGGGCTGGTAGTAGAAATTAGCAATCAGAGATCCATTATTTGAATACTTTGGCATGTATAATCATTTTCTCTGTTCTTACAGGTGGCATTTTTTTCCCATAGGTAGACATGTTGGTGGAATGATGAGTCCCATCTTTGGTGGTTAGACACGTTGTTTCATGAAGCTGTCAAATACATCTTTAGCTGGTAAATACGAAATTATGAGGGAAGTGGTCAAGCTTAGACTCCAGGATAGGCAAGTTTCTTACTTTGGACTAGAATATACTGCCTACCTTATCTCACAATTTACAATGATAAACTCTTTTCTGTTGTTAGGAAACTAAACCATGCAGATCTTTCTTTCCATTTCTCCATCAAAGCATACTTGCAATACTACAAAAATCTAAGTCCTTCATGTTTAAGGCCCTATCCTTTGGGATGTTCAAGCAAGGTTGCAGTTCACACTGAATATGATCTCCAACAGGACCAAGTGGACCCAAACTCACATCACGAATACCACGTTCCTGTAATAATATCAGGGACTAACATATTACAGATGTTCCAAACTGCATTGCTACGAGGAATTTTGCAGTATTAAGTGGTTCTTCACCATTTCATTGGACCGTACTCTTCAGTTTTTTTCTTGTTTACATGTCCTTTCATTTTTCATCTATATTCTATATAATACTTTTTTCCAGAAATATATATATGTATTCTATATATATTTATGAAAAAGGCAATTTTATGGTTTTCCTCCAATCACTTATTGTTTTGAGAACTTGTTCTCCGTCGGAGAGGTACAATATGTTAAAAGAACAGAAACTATGCAGGAAAGAAAATTAGTAACAGAAACCTTATTTTCTTTAAATCTTAAGCCCTCAGAACTCATTTGGTAGAAATTATACTTTAAAGCAATTCCCTGTAAATTTCTATCTCTGTTTTTATTACTGCAACATTCTACTTCAATCCAATAATGACAGAATAATCTAATAATTCCAAAATCATAGAATATTTGTTTTACAGTTCTAATATGTAGATGTTGCTCCCCACAGATATAACAAAAGACAAAACAGCAATAGCTTATTAGCTGAGAAACAAAGGTAGTATTTTTAGAGCTGTAAAATATGAAGCTGTGCCTTGTAACTATATCTTTGGTGCCATCCTTCTCATTATGGCCATATTTTACTCCTTCATTAGACAAAAAAACCCTAACCTTCTTTTACTCTTAACTCTCTGCCTTTTCTTTCCTTATCCATGTTGTTTTAACAAATCCTGGAGACATGTTTCCAGAGTTTTTTCTGAAAGCGAAATGTTACCTAAGAATTGTTCTTAATGCGATACTTCAAGATGGAACTAGTCCTCACACAATTTCTATTTTCTACTCTCAGACTGCTCACTAGACAAAAGATTTTCTGTTTCACCTATTTCCATCCTCATTACTTATCCTCAAGGCCTGAATATATGGAATTTCCTCTAGAAACACCAAATTCAAATGAAAGACAAATGTGTAGATCGAACAATACTTCAAAATCAGTTGTGCTCAAAACCAAATGTGGACATAACAGGAACCTGTTACTGCTCAAATTCATTTACACATCTAAAAATTTATAAGTGTTAATTAATTATTGCTGTAGTTAGTTATGATTTAGAAATGCTACCTGTGCAATCAAAACAAAAATACAAAATGCTAATCATGATTAATGTAGAATAGAAGCTAATGAGCTTACAAAAGGTAAACTGATTAATTTAAACATAAGTGAATAAATTACTTTGCTAATCATGAATTTATTGTAGAATGTTTTGCATTTTGAAAAATGTCATAGCTTGAGAATGATAATATGTTGCTAACCTTCTGGGAATATATTACAATTCAAAAATGAAAATGAAAAATTGTTTTACTCTCGGGGAGGTCTTATTTTTTTGTTCTTCTAGAAATAAGACGCTTTCTTCTTCAAAAATCCTCCTATTGTAGCACCAAGAGAACACGTTTTCCTGAAATACTAATTTCACATTAATTTTAAAAAGCAAAAATTAAAAAGTTGTGCAAAGACTTCTGTGCATGTGTAACTTGACATATGTGTGATGACTCAGTAATTGGTAGGAATGTTTGCCAATACACCTATATTTTTATTCCATTGGACCCTCAAAGTAGCCATAACCAAGTTAATGCTCTAAACACATTATTGTCCACACCTGTGCTTTTCAGTTCCTACTTAAATGATGTCAGAGTTCTGATATTAAAGCTATGTCACGGTTTTGGAATTTGATCTCTTTTCACAACTTTCCAAGCACCTTATCTGACTGTAAGCAAAGTTCTTTATGTCTTGTTTTCTACATTGCAATGTTTCATTATGTGATTTTAAAATTACACTTGTTAAAACAAGAATTATTGTAGAGATTTGATTATTAATTGCAATATGTATTATGATTATATCTTATTTTTATCTGAGTAATGGATTTGCTGAACTTGTGTTGGATATTTTTGGAGGTATTTCTTTTTCAGATATTTTCCTGATACTGGAGCAAACAAACGAACAACTTCTTTAAATGTCATTTTGCTCCAGCTGTTTAGGATGTTATTTCTGGAATCTGTCTGACCATCTGAATCGCTTGATTATTACGGTACAATTCTTAAGTTAATTACTGACATTTAAAAGAGACTGGAAGAAAACTAATGACAGGAATCTAGGAAGAGCAAATGATATTTCCTCAAGTTAATATTATATTTTGGGAATAATGACTATGTTCATTAATATCCAAAAGTGTCAGATTCTTTCATATGGCAAAATTGAGCAATTAATTATTCTATTGTTTTAATTTTTCCAAAATGATTTATGTATCTGAACTTTAGATATGTTTTTAACTGCTCTAAATTATTCTTAATTTTGTTGTAATTTTACATTAAAACCTATATTCACTGCTACCTAGGGCGGGCCCTGACCTTGTAAATCTGGGTTTAGGGTTCTATTCCTAAAATAGGAGGGAGCCAAGTTTGGTTTTTAGCATTCATCTTCCAGCTGAGAACTACATTATTTAAAGGATTACTTCTCAGAAAAAAATAAACCCCCAAATTTTTGCTGCTCACTATTACCTCATTTACACTAGCTGTGTATGTTCAAAAAATATGAAAAAAAAATTGAGTTGAATTCTAAACCAGCATGGAACTTGCCAAGTTTCTTTAATAAGCAATTGTTCTCATGCTTTCATGTTTACATATAGAACTAAAATCAGGACTATTTTCAAAACAAATGCCAAAAAGATGTCTTGGATCTACACTCGAGTAGAAAGCAAGCCTGAAATTCTTTACTGTTGTACTTTAATGCTTTGCCAGCACGAATCAGACTTTATTTTTAGCCACTCACATGTTTGTATACTGAAACTACTTAAAGAAACCCTAAACTAAGACCAGTGCTACCTACAATTTAAAGTGGGATGGAAACCTGAAAGATTTATTTTTCAGATCATCTAAATACATGTTCACTTTGCATATACGTATATAAAGAATTATGTGAGAGAGTTTGAGTATTTTGGGACAGAACTTGGGGCAGGCAGGAAATCATAACTGGAAACTTAAGGAAGGTTTAGAGAGCTTCAGACTTTTTGACAGTGGGATTCACAAGTACTATGGAGTAGGGATTACTGTAATTACTGCAAATATGTAGAGGATATTGTTGGCATACCTTTGTTTCTGTCAGTGTCACCATATTTTCCTTTTCCACTTTCTGTTTATAGTTTTAATGTTCATCCTTCCTTAATTCCATTGCTTACAAAATAAATTATTTGCTTTTTAACTGTTTTTCTTTCCTTTGCTTTTTAACTGTTTTACTTTCCTTTGCTTTTTAAAAGCCACTTAATAATTACTTCTAGAATGACTGGCAGCTGCAGTAGTCCTCCAAAAGAAATCATTTAGTCATTACCCCTTCCCATAACTATTTTGCAGCAAAAAAATTATACCTTAACTTTTGAGCTAGACTGTAGTGTTTATCAGATACACAATGTCACGTCAATCAGCTTCTGTGAGTTTTGTCTTTCCTCTTATCCTCAGAGATTTGTTCTTTCCTGCAAGACTTGAAAAGAAAAAAATGTGGACATCTATCAGATATATTGCCATATGAAGAGTCACATTAGCATTCAAAATGGGTTTTTTTAGTAAGCAGAAATAGCACCTGCTCTCCAGTCATGTGGCACACATGTCTACACATCTCCCATTGACTTCAATTACTTCTTGAGATTAAACTTCATTTTTCACTTTAGTTGATAACATATTATCACAGAATCATAAAATGATTGGGGTTGGAAGGGACTTTAAAGATCATCTTGTTCCAACCCACCTGCCACGGGCAAGGACACCTCCCACTAGACCAGGTTGCTCAAAGCCTCATCCAACCGGGCCTTGAACACTTCCAGGGATGGGGCACCCATAACTTCTCTGGGCAACCTGTTCCACTGTCTCACCACCCTCACAGGAAAGAATTTCTGCCTAATATCTAATCCGAAGCTCCCCTCTTCCAGTTGAAAACTGTTATCCCTCATCCTATCACTACACTCCCTCACAAAGAGCCCCTCCTGTAGGCTGCCTTTAGGTACTGGGAGGCTGCTATAAGGTCTTCCCAGAGTCTTCTCTTCTCCAGGCTGAACAACCCCAACTCTCTCAGCCTGTCTTCATAGGAAAGGTGCTCCAGCCCTCTGATCCTCTTCATGGCCCTCCTCTGGACCTGCTCCAACAGGTCCATGTCCTTCCTGTCCTGAGGACCCCAAAGCTGGACACAGCACTCTAGGTGGTGTCTCACGAAAGTGGAGTAGAGGGGTAGAATCACCTCCCTCAACCTGCTGGCCACATGCCTTTTGATCTGCATCCTTTTGTTGGTGTGTTACCCTAGTGCTTCTTGAAAGTCAGACAACATCCTAAATTGATTGTTGAATCAGGCCTGGTATTTATAAGTAAGTTTACTCTGGTTGTAGGAGAGCCACGAACGTTATTGTAGATGTTTGGAATGAAAGCCAAACACATATTCTCATAATTTATTGATGCTTTGTTTCTGTCATGCCATCACACTTCCATTTTCCACTTCTTGTTAAGAATTTAAATGGAGGAAGGTGTTACTCTGCTTTTATAGAACTTCACCTGGAGCATCAGAAATCTGTACTCTTCCGTCACACATTCATGGTCTTGCAAAAGTCTCATTAAAATCCGTCATTCAGTTATGTGCATGAAAGTATCAGCTTTCTTGTAATTTATAAATACAATATCTTAAATGAACTGTACCTAAAAAAGCACTAGATATTGACTGCTTTAAAAAGACAATTTTAGAGCTGCTGCTGCAATATAGTGCTAGGATACATCACACAGCTGTTAAAGCCACTTAATCTCACTTGTATTAAGAGATGGTTCCCATTAATGGAACTGAATCCTCAAAGTCTGGACATCTGCAATTAACTCTGATACTAAGGAAACTGTGCTATTATTATAAGACTTTGAATATCACTGACCATTCCCCCGACCTCTTCCTTTTTGATGCACAATCTATGTAATCTTGCAGAGAGCTTTTGAATGCCCCTTTTTAATTTTTTTTTTTTTAAATGTAAAAACCCTGTTAATTTTGCAACTTTGCATTCTAACTTTGCTGTTAATTTTGCAACTTTGATTCCTATAGAACCATTAGAAATTTCTTTTCCTTTTTTCCTTCTTTGCTAGAAGAGACGAAAGAAGAAAGGGATATGTAATCTTTCCTTCTGGGAGAGTCACTGTAGCCCATTCACCTGATGTTGAAAATTTCAGAGCATAATAAGTGACTGCTTAATATCCCAGTCTTGGAAGCTACTGTATAAATGAAAGGATTATGCCTGTAGCCTTACCTTAGGTGAATAAATCTTTCCCAAGTAATCCCACTGAGAAACTGTTACAGGTAAATTCTTGATAATTATAGCTACACCACTACACTTTCAAATAACTCTTTATGAAACAACAGCTGAATGTAAGGACATTTTGACCACATTGCAGTTTGAGTTTCAGCATGCTTCATGCTTGGGCATTGCTGAAGCATTGGACTTGTCACTGTGTCAGCTTTGAAGTGTTTAAAAATGTTCTTTTCCAACGAATGTCTTCAGAGCCAGATCTAGTGGAGGAAGATCTGCTTTACATGATAAAAACACTTTTTTTTTCTTTTTTTTTTTTCTGTTGGCAGTATTTTCTTCCATGTTCATTATGTTTTCCAGGTATTAACTTCGAGTCGAACCTTAGTTTCCTTATATGGTGTGGACTCTGGAAGTTCTCTAAGTTCTCTACAGGTGATTCAGTCTGAACAGCCACCATCCAGCATGGTTTCCATGCTGAGAAGAGCATAGTTTTACTTGTTCTTTAACTGCATCAGACGTCGCTGAAAGGCAAAGTATACCGCCTGAAAAGTCTGAAGTCAGCAAAGGATAATTAAGTCAATGTATCTAGTACCAAACCCACTACAAACTTTCAATTAAAATGCAGATTGTATATACAGACATACATATACATAATATAGGGTTATTAAATTCCTAATTTCTCAACAACAACAGAAAAATAAATCTCTCAATCCCAGGAGCAAAGAAGCGCAAGAAACAGGTCAAGAAAAAGATTTTTTCTCTTTAAAAAATATAGTAGCTTGCTGTGCCTATGGAAACAATTTAAAGCAGTGCACAGCATGAAAAACACAGCTAGGTACTAAGAAAAAAATGTCTATTGTGGGTTGCAGATTTCTTTCTTACAGTCTTTTTTGTGCTATAGAAGAATTCTTCTCTGAAAATATGAATCCTATTTCTTCAGAAGAGTACCCTCCTTTGGCCCTTGCCCTGCTGGTTTTGCAGTGGGTCTACTTCACTTGCCAAGTTTGATGTGGAATTCATATAGTTCAGAAGTCAAAAGGTGGGACAGAATCAATAGAGACACTCGGACACTGGCAACAAGTTAAAATGACCACATAAAGCTTAAAAAAATTCTGTACAACAATCCCTGTGAGTCAGTAACACTTCCAGTTTCCTTGAGCATTCTGAGGGTCTTAAACTGAGAGTATTATATGGTTTTGCACATGTATATCAAGTGATCGCTATTGTAGATTGCTAAAGTATGTCAGTGTTAGACAATAAACTCAGATACAACAGAAAATATTTTTTTCTTCTATAATTTATGCTATTTTTGTGCAAGTTTCCTATATGTTTATGTTTTATAAGTAAGTTGAAAGTTTTACGTTTAAGTGATGTGTGATTTACTGTTTAAAAATGGTTACTAACCAGAGCTTTATTTTTTCTATTTATTAGCGATGATGGAGGAGAGGAAGAAAAGAAAAAAAAAAGGTGTTTTATTTAGAGAAATTATCCATAGCACTGAATTAGTTATATTCTGCAAAGTAACATTCAACTTAATAAGAAGCCTAAAGTTAATTTTGCAAGGTAAACAGGAGAAAGAGATTAAATATATCTTATTAACACATTTTAGGAATAAAGCATTCAGCAAAGCATAAAGTAGTGGTTTTATTAGTTAATAAAATATTCAGTTTAATTATACTAAAATAAAATACACTAGTTTCCAAAACTATAACCATGGAATGATGTAATAAGAAACAATATACCAAATGAAGAATTCCAAGCATTTCAAAGAATACCTTGAAAAAGTCTGTTTTATGCAATTAATACATAATAAAACAGAACCAGGTTTGAATTTAAGGTATATGTTCTGAAGAGCGCATATTTTCCTGGTTATTAAATGAAATTCCTTTCAGCAAACAGTAAGCCCAACATTCATTCAGATGCTGAGCGGAGAGTGCCAAAGATTTCAGTCAAGCCATATGCAGTCTCGAATATCACCGTTCAGGAACAAACACAATATTCTCAAAGTCTATGCTCAGCAAAAGCAGCAGGTAAGTCAGTAAAAGACATTATTGGTACTATCTGTGTGGGGAAACTCAACAGAGTATTTCAGATAATATGGGTAAAACTCAGTTTTGTATGGTGTGTTTATTGACTGAATTCTGAGTGAGTTATTGAAAGTTGGATAAGCTGCTTAAAAAAGACAACCGAGTTCTTTTGTACCAACTCTTCACCGTATCATCAGTTCGCTCAGCTAAGCCCTCTTTGGTCTAAAGAAAACAGCAGAGCACACAAAATAAAAACCTTTTGAGGAGGGGGGGAAATATTGCTGATATGAAGTATGTTCCCAGAGGCCTGGCTAGCCTTCAAAATGCATGATGCTGATAATTTATCTGAGTAGCAAAGCTATGGGTTATTTCGTGCTGCTTAGATCTTCCTTACCAGCTTACATATATTATGCTTGACTATATTGGTTAGTTATCTCATATGTGTCTCAGGGAGCAGGCTTGGACCATTTTCTAATGAAATTAATGCTTTATCCACCGATTCCTCCATTTAGTTTTATTGAACCAGTTCAATAATAGACCACATACTGCAGCTATCAGGTTAGAATAGTATTTTAAAGTCCATTAAAATCAAAGTGCAATGTCTCACTAATGTTGACAGATTTAGACCCATGTGGTGGTGTCTTCTCCAGATTTAAACCATCTAAATGTTTATAAATAATCATAGCATCGTACAATAATTCAGGTTGGAAAGGGACCTTGAGAAGTCTCTAGTCCAAACTCCTGTGCAAAGTAAGATCCGCTCTGGGATCAGACCAGGTTGCTCAGGGTCTTACACTGTTGGGTCTTGAAAACCTCCAAAGACAGATTTTGCACAGTCTCACTAGGCAACCTACTCCACTGTTTGTCTGTCCTCACAGGGAAAAAATATTTTACTTATATGCAGAACCTCTATGTTTCAACTTAGGCAAATGTGGCAAGCATGCACTCTGTCATCTCTTCCAGACAATGATCTTAAACAAGACAACTGCCAAATTAGACCACTTCAATACCGCACTTGTTACTGGCTTCCAGTAGAGTATGACCACTAGCTACTAACTGTTCAATCAGTTTTTTACCCATCTAGTTTGTCGGTGCATCGAGACTGTAATGTCTTAAATTCATAGAAGAATATCTCAGGAGACAGTGTCAAAAGCCTGGTATAAATCATGGTAAATGACATTCATTGCCTCTCCCCTCGTCCACAAATCCAGTCACTATATCCTAGAAAGCAATCAAGTTGGTCAGGAATGATTTAGCCTGGAGTCTGTTTACTGTTGCCAGTCACTGCCTTATCCCACATGTGCTGAGAAATGCTCCCCATGGGGACTCACTCCATGATCTTCCCAGGGACTGGTGTGAGGCTGACCAGCTTGTACTTCGCTGGGTCACCCTTTTAGACTTTTTTGAAAATGTGTAAAGATCTGCCTTTCTCCAGTCATTAGCTCATCTCCAGTAACCTCCATTTTCCCTGACCTTTCAAAGGCTGTAAGAGTGGCAAGGATGTTGGCCATTTGTCTTCACACCCTGTGCTGCAGCCTGTTCAGACCTATGGACTTTTCTAGATTTTCTTAAAAGTATCCTTGACTTGATCCTCATCCATTGCAGGTTGTTCTCCTCCTACTTTAACCTTGCCTCCAGACACAGAGGCCCAGAAGAATTTGTTGATGAAGACTGAGGCAAAGGCAGCCTTATATATGTCTGCTGTTACTAAAACAGCAATCCCGTTAGGCAACTGACCCACACTTTCCTTGTTCAATGTCTCACTACAAATGTAGCAACAGAAACTCTTGCTGACCTCACCTTACCCTGCAGGTCTCATATGCAGCTGAGCTTTGGCCATTCTAGCACCATCCCTTCATGCCCAGGCATTTTTTTCCAAATTCCTCCTTTTTACTTATTTCTGCTTCTGCCTTCTGTATGTTGCCTTTTTGCATTGGAGCTCTGTCTTGAGTTGTCTGTTTTGCCAACCAACGTCCTGATACATCTACTATTTTCCTGACTATTAAGATGGGTTGCTATTGTAACTAGAACATGCAGTCTTTAAAGAGCTGCCAGTTTTCCTGAGTTCTTTTACACTTCAGAGCTGCTTCCCATGGGATCCCACCTACCAGTTTCCCGATGACAACTGCAATTACATTTATGATTGACTAATATCAGAAAACTAAGTTGTGAAACAGATGCTTAGATGTGGAGACAGATGGAATCCTGTCATATTATTCTTATTTCTTCTGTTTTAGAAATATCTGGGATTTTTTTTTTCTTGCATGATAAACATAAATTTTCAGATCCACTTTTATCTTTTACAGTTTGAATTATATTTTCAAAAGAATGCTTTTTCTCCAAAGAAAATAAATTGGTATTTAGCCCAGCTTCAGATAATACATGAATAAAACGGAGATGCCATTTTTTCATCTACTTGCTGCTAGTTGAACATTTTCTGTTTATCCACATGGCAACAATGCACCATTATAATACTCCCCCACTATACTGACATAACTTGCCTCCTCTCAGTCATCTAGCCTGTGCTGCAGCTCTGATTTGGCTCCCAGTGCATGCGTATGTTTTGCTGTATATGTGTGTTTTAAGCCATGAACCATCTTAACAGCATTTCAAAGACTGACTGCTAGAAAAGGCATTCTTTTTTAGTTTTTTAACAACTTTCTTCCACATTTGTTTTCTATGAGTAACAGAGGAGACCCTGTTATGCGTTTCATTATTCCCCCTACCTGTGCTCCACCCTACCATATGCTACTTCTCCCTCTTTCGCAGTGGAGATCTGTAACAGTTAACGCCACTGCATCTGAAAGATGTTGGCATGTAATGTGGTATAATTGCTGTCGCAATGAGACCACACTTTTCTCTGTTACCATTATCCTGCTGCAGTCATCCTGACCCATTTGTACCAGCTATTCATCTGTCATATGGTGGAGAAAAGCCTGCCATTCCCTCTGTCACTATGCCTAGCACAGTGAAATCCCATGTAGCCAGACTGTACGTACTTGCCACTCTGTAACAACAGTGACGAAGGAGCTATGTAAAAAGAGAGAACAGCCTATACTGCATCACCATACCATAATCAAGCTATATCTGGGGAAATGGTCATTCTATTCGTGCAGTTTGCCAGGCCTTTTTCTACTTCTTGTGTCTTAAAAGACATTGTTCAAGCAATCATCAACCTCTTAATCACTGTGGCTTTAGTGTCTTCTTTCAATGGAAAATAGACCTGAAGTGGAAGCTGTTCAGAAGATAACACAAAGCAGAAGATGTATGTTCTCATTCAATGAGAGTGACAAACAGTTTGCTTCCCAGCAAGGATGCTTGCTAGATATTTTGGAAGTGAGAGTCTGAAAGCTTCTGGATGGTGGCGTATGATTAGGAACAGAGGTTGTTTCCTCACTGGAAATACAACTTCCAGAGAATTACACCCATGTTTAGCACCTTTATCATAGTGACTGAAGAGAAGAAACGGGAGACGATGGCAGCTGATATTTACTCTGTTGGCACTAATTCTGTATTTATAAAATATAGATATAGCATATATTTTAGTTATAAATATACCTGTTTTCCAGGGATAATAATAGGGAGGTGTTCTCTTTGCTCTTACAGCCATTTCCCCTCTAACCCCAGCATACTTCAATAATACCCTCATTTGTGTAAAGAGGAGATTAGAACTGTGGGATGCACCTGCCCCAGAGAGTTTACACAGACATCCACAGTTAAAATATATATCTGTAAAATGCTTGGGTATCAGCAAGCAAAAAATGCTCTCTTGTACAGGGTAAGTGCTGTTTTTACTCATATAAAGACTAGTGCCACTATTTATTTGTATACAATTTGAAGACAAAAGTCTCAATCCAGAGAACAAATTGATTGTTAGACATTGTTCAACCAATGGAAATTGATGATACAGCTGGTTCATTCTGTCCTTGTTATGGAGTATGTAATTCTACCTATCTTACAAGGACTTCTTCAGGGCAAGTCCTCATTTATTCCAGTGGGAAAAAAGCACCGTAAGTTTCAATAAAAGTAAGGATTTTAAAATGCAGGGATTTTATGTTTTCAAAACACAATGTAATGCACAACTGGAGACCTGTGTTATCTTGTACTTAATTGTTCCATATCACACACGCACCAATATCCCC
>VYZM01012175.1:50605-69452 GCA_013398915.1 Dromas ardeola | reverse complement strand
AAAAAAAAAAAAAGTCTAGATGAAATCAAAAGAATGACAATTTTTTGTTATTTTATTTTGTTTTTTAAAAATGAGTTCTACCAATAAAATAAAAAAAAAATCACTGGGATTGATTAGTTATTAACAACTAGTTTGGGACAATGGAGATGTCACTCTTCATATTAAAGCCATAATTAATCTTGAACATTAAGCAATAGGAAACTGGAAAAGTACAACCTGCATAGACCTTCTTCAACAGCTATTTCAACTCTATTTTCACCTCTGTTTCAATAGGTATTCACTATTTGCTTCAGTGGAAAGCTACAAGCTGTATTTAGTGCACTGTGTCCCATAAGATCTACAAGTCTTTAGTAAATGGAGGCTAATTGTATGTCATATTTCCTTAAACAGATGAACATATCAAGCAACCATGAGAAGACACTTTCATGTTTCAACAAGGCAGTGAAATTACTAAATTCCTAACATTTGTCCTAGTTTCAAAATCACAACAGAAAACCGCCAACTGGTGAGAAGTGCTATTTCCTGTTCAAAAGGTACAGAAAGGAGTTTAATTTTACTGTGATGACACACAGTAACTCCAAACCAGGTTTAGAGGCACGTGATACCAAGGATTGTACAAACAGACAAAGAAAAAAAACAACTTTGCCTCAGATGGCTTACAATATGGGTTGCAGAGAATATACAATGGGAGACTACACAACTCTGGAGAAATTAAGGTAATAATTTAGCTACGTGAAGATAACATCCAGTCTTGGGAAGCTTAAGATAACTAATAAATCAGAGGTGACATCTGTCAGTCCTAGTGAATATGGCTGTTGCTAACCCGTATCAGCTGAAGAAGTAGGGGAGGTAGGTTTGAGGTATGAAAGGAGGGTGTGGGTTGTCATATATTCTGATTCCACATTTTATGTTCATGGAAATAACCTACGGTGGCTGAAAATACTTTCTTGAGCAAATGCCAGTGTTACATACTCTAAAATACCAGAGGCATATTAAATTTTTTTTGAGGATGGAGGTAAAACAAGGTATTAAGCTATCAAGAGAACATGACTAATTGGGAAATCAAGACGAGATAATGATAGGCAAATACTGCAGCTTAGATGTTCGAAAGCAGACTAGCCGGCAGCAGTCACCGGGATTGCTTTGCAGTTACAAGATGAGCAGATGCAGAAATGTAAAAGGAAAAACCAGAACCGGGTAAATAGTGTTAGAAAAACTGTTTTAATTGCATATGCACTTACAGCGTCACTGACTAACTGTTATAGGTACTTCTATTTTTAGAGCCCTATTCATATACTCGGGGAAGGCATGTAATTACTTAGATATTAAATTGTTGAGATACTGTGAATGATAACATGACCCAATGAATCACGGACAACTAAACTTTGCTCTATTATAGAAATGTTTAATTTTTTTTTTTCCTGTTCAGCCATCCCAGTCCAAAATTCTTCATTCCACTCACTTCATTGTTGAGAAAAGCTGACCATATTGTAATAAATAAAAGTGTTGCCCAATTAAGTACTTAAATGAAAACCTCTGTAACTGCCAGGATACTTCATAACTGCAGTATGAACAAATATAGAATAATCTTTCACACGCAGGATTCCTCCCTTTGGATTTGCACATGTTACTTTTCAGGGAGCAGAAAGAGCAAGTAAATACAAACTTGTGATAACTTGTACAGGACAAATGCGTGTTAATGTTTCCTACAGCTGATGCTGCAGACTTGAACACTTATGTACAAATCTAAAGGGAAAATGCAAAGGAAGAAAAAAGTCTTTAAAAATGAGGTTAAAAAATGGGGAAAATTATTAATCATTTTGAACAGCTGTAGGTGTATATTTTCTGCCTGAAGACGGTGGGAGAGGATGATTTATTATTTTCTAGTAGTGTACTGCCATGTATTTTTCTTGATCTGGTATTTGCACACATCTGTACTGCGTATATCATATATACAAGCTTATTAAAATGGAAACATACACATGCATACTTTCTTATGATGCCAAAAAAGACGCTGGAATAGTGAAAAGATATGTTGTTGCTTGCTTATTGGAATATAAATGTTCCCTGCAGTTTTGAGGCAGCACTTGGAGGTTCACCTCATTCTAAACTAGTATTATTGAGACACCGTACTCTTCATGTCTGTGTGCCTGTGTAATTAAGCATAAGAAAACCGGAAGAAAGGTGTGTCATGTAAACTGTCATATTTTAAAGGTAAATATTGCAGAACTGTATTGGGTTTACATGGTAAGCAAGATTTAGGATTATCGCCATCTGACTGCCGTGCGGTCACACGCATCGTGTGAAATGATTTGGTGAAGTCTCATGCACTTAAATAACAGCAAACAACTCATTACCATAGAATGAGCCCGCAGAATAATTTCTACAGACAGTAACGTGTGGGGCGTACCTGTATACGGGGTGCGGGTGCCCCGGCCGGGCCGGGCCGTCCGGGGGCGCTGCCGGGCGGCCCCTGTGGTGAGGGGCCGGGCTGCCCCGAGCCGGACGCAGCCGGTTCCAGCCGGCTCCGACCCACCCCCCGCAGGGCACGGCTGAGCCCCGCAGCCGCCATGGCGGCGCCGCGGGGAAAGCCTCTGTCAGACAGGGCAGAACTGCCCGGCAGCCGGGGCTGAGGGGGAGAGGGCGGGACGCAGCCCGGCCAGCCCCGGGGGGAGAGGGGCAGGGGGGCAGGAGGCTCCAGGTGCCCCAGCAGGGATCCTCTGCGGCCCATGGAAAGACCAAGCTGGAGCAGATACGCACGCTACAGCCCCTGGAGGACTCCAGGCCAGAACGGGTTTATCCTGAAGGCCTGCAGCCATGCTGGAGCAGGGGAAGAGCGTGCGGAGGAAGAAGCAGCAGAGCGGAGCCGTTCTGCACTGAGCACAGCCCGCCATTCCCCGTCTCCCTGGGGAGAGGAGGCGGAGGAATCAGGAACGAAGGAGTGAAGTTGAGCCTGGGAAAAGGTGTGGGGCAGCGGGGAAAGTGTTTTAGCTTTTGTCTTTGTTTCTCACCATCCAAAGCAGTTTTAATTAATTGGCAAGAAATTAAATTAATTTTCCCCAACTCGAGTCTTTGCCCGTGATTGTACTTGGCAGATGACGTCTATGTCTCGAGCTCAGCCCACAGGCTTCTCCATCCTATTTTCTCACCCTGTCCTCGTGAGGAGGGGGATGAAAGAGTGACTGGGTAGACGTCTGGTCAAGGGCAACCTACAAAAACAACCTGCTAGAAGTCAATGACAAAAGCAATTAAACATAAATTTCTTTCAGTGGAGCCACAATGTCATCCATAATATTTATTACCTCTGCAGAGGCACATTTTTGAAGTATATCTCTCTCCAAGTATTACTATTATGAAAATGATTATTCCTGAACAATCCAATACATCAGATCCAAAATAATGCGCTAATACAACATTCCTGTAAAAAATGAGCAGAAAATTGAGGCTTATAGATCCTGTGTTAACTCTTTTAGATGTTGATTTTAGCTTAGAAGATTAAAATATTATAGATGAGAAAAATGGAAAAAAATAGTTTATCTGCTAAAGATTTTTTTGTATTTTATTAACCTGAAGCCTAACTTCCAGAGAGAGTCCAGGGAGGGGATGCGTGCTGTGCTCCCAGGGTCTACAGGGTGACTGTAGACCTGTAGGCTGACTACAGGGTGACGACAGGGTGACATATACTGGAAAGAGAGTGAAATTTAGACCTTAAACCCTGGCAACTCTTTGCTCCAAGCATCCACAGCAAATTGTGTCCTGAACATCTGGGAAGTTGTGTAGATTATTGACCTTTAGAATATAACACCTGTATAGAATTAATGTTTTCCAGAAGTACACCCAGAATAAATATAGCAAAGAGAAATGTTCTGCAAAATTAAGTTTAAAAAACAGATATTCAAGCCAAGTATTTCATTTTCAAAAGCTTTGTTTCATATTAAAAGATCTCCTCATGGACAATGATCTCAAGAGAAGAAATCTTCCTTACTAGTACTGTTAAAGAACAAATAATCCCAGTAAATGACTTATCTTTGGGTGTATGGAGGGAGATAAAGATTCTGAAGATACCAAATTGCGAATTGTTTTTATATGCAAGACCAAATAGCAAAGGCCCAAAAGCAAGAAGCTAGGCAATTCAACTTCTCCAAAGGATTAAAAAAAATGAGATTTCACATCTATACTTCCAAAGACGAGTCAGGGAAGAGAAGAGCAAATGTTCACTCAATTCCATTCCTTCTAGGAATATTTTTCCTTTTTTCTTTTTTTTTTTTCCCCCCACAGTTCTGCTGCCCTGTTCTACTGTTACATTCCTGCCAAAGAACTGTAATATTTAGAATTAAATCTTCTTATTTTTATGTCACTCCTGGCTATATCAGAGGTGCCCACTCACACTTTTCTAATCCATATTTTCAAAACTGAAAGAGCCCATTTCTGAAGGGAAAGATCTTGGCTGGTTCACATTGAGGCAGTTAAGGAAAAATGTTGTCTTAGGTGTGCCCAAAAATAATGGAAGACTGAAATCTTTATTTACATTCTCAGCAATAAACTTTGACAAATGTAACAAGCATCTTACCCTATGCAGCTAGTTTAAATCCTATTTGCTATCAATATGCATTTTTAATGACAAGTTTTATTGGGAAGTTTCATATGTTACAGCCAGTCAGGAAAAGCGGATTAGCAGGCAGATTTTTTTCTTTGTTTCAAATAAGTAATGTTCATGTATAAAATAAAGTGTAGGCATTGAAAATAAATAATGAAAAAGAAGAGAGTTGGTACTAGGGATTTTGGTCTTCTCCGGCAGTGGGAAATGACCTGCTAGAATATCTAAAAATCAATTCTTCTACTGATGGATAGACAGTCATTATAAATAGACTTCTTGTTTTATATTGCTTCTGTTTTTGTGGACTTCTGGTTTGTATCACACATAAAAGTATAAGATATAGTTTAAGCTGGAATTTCCAACAGCAATTGAAAGTGTGGATGCTTAATTCACATTTAAATAATGGCAATTAGTATCTAAATTTCCATGATATGCATTGGGGATATCAACATTACAGCAAACCTTTAGCGTCCGTTTAATTACTGCAGAATTACTTATGGTTGCTATCTTGAGGACTACTCTTTCTATCAGAAAACCTAGAGTGTTAAAGTTCTACGGTAAAAGTTCTAGTGGTTCAACAAGACTGATATATGTCAATTCTCAGTTCTACCATTTTCTATTTCATTTTAAGAATATGCTTATATTATGATAATTAGACAAACTTTTATTGAAACTAATAATTATTTCAGACATAATGTTTTTAGAGTTGTTTTCTACTTTTTAAATAAACTGGGGTTTTGGGGTGGATTTTTTTGTTGTTTACTTTTACTGATGTCCAAGTTTCCTATACTGCCAATCACATCATGTTCTTATCGCAGAAGAACAGAGGAATGCGAAGCGGTACGGGTTATTTCCAGTGCTTTATGTTTGCACATAGTGCTTCAGAGATACAGTTGTGATGAAAACTAATTGAAAATTCTCCGGAGTTCCTTACGTATCTCTGAGTGCTTGAGGCTCCATGCAGAAATTTCTTTCCCTGGGAAATTGTTAGTTCCCCTGGGAAAACTAAAACACACAAGTATTGCACACTACTGTTTCTAGCAAGCAGTAGACAATTTCAACATGGCCAATCAGTACTTACTATGATCCTATATTCATTTGCATCATCTTGAATATTCCACAGCAATTACTGTAGTAACCATTGTCAACTTTGTTTATATCAGCAATGTACTTGCACTTGCTATTATTTTAGTTAAAGCATCCTCCTTATACATATTCTTAACAGAAAAGAAATACTGCAGGTAAAACATAACACTCGTAAAATCTATACTAGTTAGAAAGTACCAAATATACAAACTTTGTGAGTGTGTATGTGGGTAAAATAATCTTTCCAGCATTCAAGGATTTCTCTTTTCCCAATCTATTCCTTACGTGGACCTGTGGACAAGAATGGATGGCATTATATTAGATAAAGATAACAGAAGAATAGCCTGAGTGCAATTTATGCTGATAATACACTCCCTCCCTTCACTTTCCTCCTCTTTCTGCTTGGATATTTGTTACAGACAATTAAACATGTGATGGATGAACCCTTGATTCTTGGATTATACTGCAAACTATACAAAGTTTGAAAACACCAATATGGGATATGAATGATGAGCCCTTACTGACTAGTTTGCATTTCAATTGGCCTTGAAGAGTTTTACATGTGTGAGCAATAAACAACCCACAGTAAGTGTTCAATCTGAAGAAAATAAAAATCTTTTATCAATGGGCTAAAAATAGGTTACACCAACCCTTAGCCTATTTTTCTTTTTGAATATACAAATGCTGTGCAGTATTTACTACATGTGTCACTGCAGGGCAGAACAGCAAAACAGATTATATGTATCTCAATTCAAAATTATTGCTACTGTGTTAAGGAACTGAACCAGCTCCCGTAAGATATAAAATTTTGTGCATACGTTTGCCATTTCAAGTGTGAGCTTTCCTTACTATGAGGTGCACAACCATAATAGAATGACTGTGGTGTGATGGGTGCGCTGCCTTGATTCACACCTGCATTAAGTACATCTCTTACCATTCTTCTTGAAATCATTACACCACTTGCAGATGATAAGATAAAAGCAGTTGATGAGTGCTGCTTTTAATGTTGCCACAAAAATAGAGGAGACAGATTTCACATACGTAAGAGAGAAGCTGGAGTTTTATTTGTTTCTTTTTAATTCCATCCTTTAGGGGAGTAAAACAAACTAAAATAAAAACACCATAAAATCTGATGGGTAGTTAATTTTCTTGTCTAACCGAGGAAGATTAAAACTCTGCCTTCAGATTGCTCAGGGAACACTTCTACAAACCCTTAGTTAGTCTAATCCAACTCCTTTCAAGAATCCCTGCTGATTTTCTGGAGAAGCAGGCCTTCTATAAGGAAACCACAGTTTCATTGAAGATGGTTTTCTGCTAAAAGACACAGGACCAAAATTCCTTTTTTCTGTGCCTCTGGGATTTGTGAACTCACAGTGTAACTAGGCTGTTATTTGAATTGTAATGGTTTAAGCTTTTCATTTAACTTTTAAACCAATACCAATCCTAATATGTTGAGGTTAACTTTAGTTTACTCTGTTCTTAATGGTACTTAAGTAGAAGTTAAAAAATAAAATCTTTCAAAGGGGTGCAAAAACAGAAGTATTGCATTGTTCTTTACCGGTCATGAATTATATTCATGACTTGCGAGTAAATCCATTGAGTAAGATAAGTTTTTCTTTACTACTAACCTTCTGCTAGCCAACTATGCTATATGAATATTTTTTGTAACATTTATCTGTTCTCTCTAGTAAAGCATAGCAGTCCAATATAACGCAATGCTTTAATATACTGCAGAATGTCAACTGATATTCTTTAAAACTTAATATCTGATATTTTTTATATTCATTCATTTTTAAATGCCCTGCAGAAACATAATGAAACTAGGATCCTTAATAGGGTACAAAATAATTGTTAGTTCTTATTTTATGTAAATATATCCAAAGAGTAATTCTTCCAAGTGCTGTAGTTGCTATAGAGATTCTGTGTTATAAGCTATGTATTTTCCTGAAATTAATGAAACAATTAATTAGCATTATAAATTAATCTCCTAATAGATGTGAAAACTAAACACAATCAAAATCTGTACTGAAGTCTTAATATTACAGGAATTAAACATTTTTTAAAAGAAAATGTGTTCCCATCTTAAAACATTGTACAAAAAAAAATTCTCTTCATTGTATAGGTAAATATCTAAAAATAAGTGTCATTTGGTTATGAAGTCCTTCTGCAGTGCTATTAAACAGAAACACTGGGCAGAATTTTGGCCCAGTGGGAGGCGAAGAGGCTTCCCTGGCTGATTTTGGTGGATAAGGAAATTCTGCCTCGTAGTCAAAGGAGAACTCATTACTCTGTGTGAAGTGTGATTCTAGCATGGTCTTTTCTCTGTGAAGAAGTATTAATCATGTTCATCTTCGCTGTAATGAGATGCTAAACACTGTCATTTAGTATTGCAGAGGTATAAAATTAAACCTCTCTATACACTGTTATGTAAAGGCTACATTTCATAATGGCAGAAGGCTGGGCCCTTTGATAAGAATAGTTTTGTCCATGATGCTAATAATTGAATTTTTACAGGTATAGTGCTCTGTGTAATCAAATGCAGAGCTTGATCTTTAGTTTATTGTAGGAAAAAGAATATAACTGTCTATTCTTAGATTTCATCCTGGTGTAATTACTTTGGTTAAGGGTGCAATTTTCTACAGAAACTGTTCATTTTCCAGTAAAACCAGTAATATGAAATAATTTACAGAATTTGTCACATAGCAGTGCCCAAAGAAACATCTCTACTTGCTTACATGTATAGCAGAACAGCTGTGCCAATTTGAAGGAACTGTAGTGTGTTAACTATATCCATGCAATTATATTGGTATTTTTCTATGAAAATAAGGCTTAAAAGAGCTAACAGTTCGTCATGTGGAAAGGTTCATCAGGCTTCAAAGGAACAAGCTAATGGGGTGTGTCTGAAATACAGAAAGAGAAAAAATAGCAGGAAATCAAATACAATACTAGTAAGGATATTGGTGATGATGGAAAGCTTGAAGAGTGCTTTCAGAAAGGAAAAATAAAAAGAAAAAAGAACCCAAAACAAACAAAAAAAAAAACCAAACAAAAGACTTTGCAGCTCCAGCCTACTTTTTCCTTACAAAGATTTGTGACCCGGCTGTATGAGAAAATTCACTGACATCAGTAAGGCTTGCAGGTAAGTTAGGGGTGCAGAACTGAAATCTACATTTGTAAGAATGTAATTTCTTCAAAGGATTAGTAGTATTCAAAATTAGTTTAAAAGGAAGTAATTGAATTTTTCATTGTAATGTTGTAGTTGTCAGATCACATACCTCTCTTCATCCTTCACATGACATACCAATTCTGTCATAAGCAGTGATTTCTTTCCAGTAAAACCGTGTAAGAATGATATGAAAATTCTTATACATATGTATATATATACATGCATGTATAATAGTGGCACATACTGCACATGTTCTGTTGCATCTCCAACACTAGTTTCTGCTGATTTGTTTCACCACATCAGGTCATTTTTGAAAAGTAATGTAAAATAATCTGAAAGGAACTGGACCTTGTTAGAAAAAGAACTGCTGCAGGAATAAGTCAATAACCAACTAAGTCAATATTAAGCTTGTTGATGTGATATGACAGTTCCACGGGCAATTGAAAGCATAGCTGAATCTTTTTTTGCAGTTACTAAATACATGCAAATACATGAACATGTCTGTATGTGAATATGCGTGCATACACACTAAAGGAATCCTTCTCTATTTCCATGATAACAGTTTTTATAAGGAACTGTATGTCCTAAACCCAAACCATCAGACGAATGAACAATTTCTTGCTTCCAGGTTGGGTTGGTCTGTGAAGAATGAAAGTTAATAGCATTCCCACTAGTATTTGGCCCAAGAGAGAATGTTTTGGAACTGCATGCCAGGATTGCAGTGGATGGATTAGAGAGAACTCACTCAAAACATTAATTGCACATATCCTTGGTGTGACATCACCAATGCAGGTATATTTTGCAGAAAAGACCTATGTAAGTGGAAACAGATGAGGGGCAAGGTCCTGACCCATTATGTACGTGTTACATTTAACACATAAAGCTTAATTTCTTACTAAAACTGTATTATACGTATAAGAAAAATCAGTATCATCTTTCCAGTTGTACAATGGAAGGTCTTTAAGAAAAGTTACACAAAACGAACAAGTGGAAGACATTGGTATGACATATATTACACTAAAAATCTTATTATAAGCACAAAGATAAAACACCCTATATGCTGTCAGGAATTGATTTTTAGTGTGACTGATGTTTTAACAGGACAATCAAAACACAAAAAAATGTTACTATAGCTAGTTTAGTTACAAGGATACTAACATTGGATGCTCAAAGTTGAAATGAGTTTACAATGAGTCACCAGGTTCCTGAGTGTTTTGCCAGACATATAATGATAATGATCTGAGGTCAACATGAGTCTATTTTTATTATTTGTTATACATTTCATAGTTCTCTTATAATTTTCTTAAATTTGTGATTTAAACTTTCTGTATTGGTTTCTAATACTATGTTGTGCTTTTTTTTTTTTTTTTTTTTTCCTGGTCTCTTTCTAATCTGTAAAGCTATTTTTACCTGACCCAAAGGGTTAGACTTCTTTCATAAACAGTAACCATGATTTTGTTTATGGTCTGGGGCTGTTGTCATCATCTTTTGGCCGTTCTTTTTTTATACCACAGAATGGAGCATGAATCATAAAACTATCTGCTGAACCTCAACAACATTCAATCATTCTAACAACAGGCCCTGTATCCTTTTGTAGTCAAGATTTAAATATATTTAGAATGAACAGCATGGTCTCTAGTAGTTCAATACCTAGCTGGCTGGTTCTGAGTTGAAGAGCAATTGTAACAAGTGTACTTCTGCTATAATACATATTGTTATTTGGAATTGCTAAACCTAAAGGAAAAAAAAAAAATTAGTATTTTCAATGTTAATTTTCCAACTAAAACAAGCTATTAAAACTTAAGTTTGCATATAAACCAGGTCAGATTATCTCAAAGTTGTAATGACATTGTTATTATTTATAATAATAATAAAGAAACCCAAGAAACTCAAAAGAACAAAAGACAGATTCAATTTATTCAGAAGTTGAATCCCTCTAAAATAAATACTGGCTTGACTACCCGAAGGTGCTGGTTTTCCTACAGTTACCAACAAAAAGACACAAATATTTGTTCGTCTATTTGCAGTGCACAATTTATCTCCATAACCCTGGAGAATTCTACTATTGGTATTCAACTATAACTCAATCTTTCTGACAAAGAGTATCCTGTAGAAATCAATAATGTTGAATGTATTAAAGATGTACTGCAATTGTTTTAGGAGTAAACTGGGCAGTTTCAAAGTGCTCTACAAGTCCATAAAACGTCTCATTTTGCCAACAAAAACACTTGTTTTGCATATTTTTATGGCAATAGTTAACAAGGAGCTAAGAGAAGAAAATACTAATTCTCTTTTTCTTTATACATTCTTTTAAGAAAATAAATTCTTCTCCAAAGGCTGTACACTTATTACTTTACCAAAGACCTTATAGAATTGTCATCTTTGGTGCTATTAAAAGCAAGGCTAGGTTTTAATCCAGCAAATGAATGTACACGCTGGGTCTCATCCAGCACAGCAGTTATTTACATTGACTTTATATACATATGTTATTATTCATCTTTTCCATACGTACTCAAATGCTTTGATGGCCTAGGAAAACAAAAAAGTAAAGAGACTCAGAAAGAACTTCTAGCTTCTAGATTTACTGTCTGGAAGCACTGTCAGCTTGATAATGTCTACCAGGACAAAGAAGAATCAGAGCTCCAGGCAGGGCAAAGAGAAAAATACAGAGGAATAATCATGACTTTTCTGTTGATGTGTTTTTACAGTTCTTTTAAGGTCAATTTGGTATTTCCTTTTTTCTTGATGATGTTGTTGTTGAATTTGTGTATCATTACAATTATCTGTTTAGTTTGTACTCCTAAACAGAGACAGTAGAATAGTACAGTTGCTCTTACTTCTGTGCCTGGCTGCAGATTTGCCCTTCCATTCCTCATAGATAGCATTGAACTTTGCCTCCTGTTGCAACTGGTATTAGAATATCGTCTTCAACATCAATGGAAATGAAGGAGTAGTTAATGTTTGTAACAATAATTTGACACTCCTTTTGTTAATGCTTCATACTCTATACAAAGGTTTTAGAAGGTATTTATTTGGTGGTCACTTGGTAGTCAGTCAAGAAGGCTGTCCTAGAAGTATTTACAATTGTGTTTATGATTGCAACTGGGAATAATCCCAGAGACTATTTGTTTTCATATGTGTGCACAAGGGACCCAGAAATGATGCATTTACATTTCACTCTGTCCCTTACATAAAACTTTATACTCAGCTGTCTATCCTAGAAATTAATGTTATGTTGATTTATCTGTTAGAAGAATGAATCATTTTTAAGTTTTCAACTATGTCTTCAATTAAGTTACCTCAGCTAAATCCAGTGAATTTTATGATACTATGTTCTATTTTGGAGATAAAGCACCAAACAACGGTATCTCCTGCTTCTGTCTCAAAAGCCCTTAAGAAGAGCATAATAATCTATTTTAAAGGTTTGATTTTTGATTTTGCCATACACAAAGGCAGGGCTTAATTTCACTACCACACATGAGTACTGTAAACGATACACTGACTTGTTTATCAGGTTGGACAATTGGTCTGACATTAACTGAAAGAGCAGAAACCTGCCTTCTTTAAATAGCCAGGCATAATGTAGTGTACTGATACCTGACGACTAAATATGTATTCCTTCAAACGTGTTTTGTGTAAGCACCCGAGGACCTTGAATTCTATCTGCAATGTCAGAGAGGTACACTTGAAAACCTGCCATATCACTCTTGGCAAGCTTGATTTAACTTGAACTTAGCAGCTATGATTATTCAAAAATGCAACAGAAGGTAATGACCGTAGACTCACATTTTTCTAAAATTTCTTTTTTTTTGGCCAAAGTACTAAATTGTGGGTTTCCTGTAAGTAACATCAACACATATTTCACATTTTCATAAGTGTAAACTTCAAAAAGTAACAAGGTATCCAAACCCATAGGAGAGATAACATGAGGTTGCACTATATGAATTAATTGCTTTATAAACCTTGATGTGATAATTTCACTTGATCTCACATCCCAGCACAAGTTTATAGATAGCTGACTCATCCAGGCTTCTTCTGCGTTTTGGAGGGTATCTGCAAAGGATGATTCGTTCCATCTACAGTAGGTTACGAAGCTAAAAAGGATACCTCTCCCCATTGACCATAGGGCATGATTTAGATTAGTGACTAGTTAACCTAATGACTAGCTTTGATCACAAATCTAGCTCCTAAATAGCTAAAATTAGGTCATTTCATTTCTACCTTCTGTTTACATTAAAAATAGATTGTTTTTCAATCAGATTCCGTTCTCATTTCGGACATGGAGTGTTTTTCTGTTCTTAGTATTATTATTTATGAAATAAATGAAATGATAGAAATATTTTTCTCTATAAGTTCTTCTTACAATTCTTCTTATAAGACCTGAATAATAAGCAGTTTTTCTGTTCTCGACACATATTTCCTCTTGATTCTGACAATATATAGGAGAAAGAAACCACACGAGGCACTGAAACCTTTAAATATTCTCTTTGATAAATAGAAGTTTAAGAATATTGGGACAGATTGAGAAGTGATGAAGCAAAGTTAATATGACAAAGTTTATAGATTTCAGGTTATTGAAATTCACTTAGAAGTATATCAGGCAGAAGTGGTTTTGCAAATGACTAGGCATCTTAAATTGATTTCCAATAGTCCTTTCTTGCATGTGATTGACAAAACATTATGTGTTTTGCACTTGTTTGTAGGTCATTTTCTTCATCTGAAAACAAAAGAAATAAAACCCCCACACTTTAAAAACAAACAAACGGAAAGCAATCTACACAGCATTTGGGACCCTGAATCAATTTATTTCTATAGTTATTTTCCTACCTCATAATTTTTAACAGCTACCACTATTTTTATATGGCTTTTTATGAAAGCAAAGAATCTAGAAATAAGAAAAACCTCTCCTGGATTTATAGCTGAATTATAATTCCTTGGATTTATGTTTAGTTTATAATTCACTTCAGATGGTATAATGAAGTTAGACAAAAATCAGAGGCAGTTTGAGCCGGAGGACATGTAAACGCTTTGGGGTTACAGACATTTTGGAAGTGGTTTTGAATCAGCAATTGGGGAACAAGGGCAGGAGGCAAGACATCAGTGAAAGAGCTTGGGTCAGGAGGAGTGGGTGGCCAGGGGTCAACCATAAGCAGCTGCAGTAAGTAGCCTAAGGGGAGAACTCTAAGGCTGTGCATGCCAGGCACAGCAGAAGGTCATCTGCCAAGCAGTGAAGCACATGAGTGGTTTAAAAGGTGAGCTGAAGAAAAAAGGTAAAAGCTGAAGAGGGTGGCTGTAAAGAAGCAACTCTGTGAAAAAAACAACAACAAAACCCAAACCCTTTATATTCAGGGAATCCTTTCATCTGCAAGTGATTCTTTATGTGCTGGATAGAAATGATTTGGCATGGGACAGAGGAGCAGGGTATTGTGTGTGAAAATTTTTAAGACTTATGTGTATTCTGTTTGGGTTGATCCAGATCTTCAAAAAGTCATTTCTAATTTCAGCAACTGCAGTTGACATGTTACGTGGGATGAAGTGATTTTCCTTGCTGACAAGAAAGATTTTCTAACCAAGATATTGTAGGGTTTTTCTTTCCCTTTTTGTCTATTTAGGAACGTGTAAGATGTTTTCTTCTTGAAAGAAGATGACCGTTTTCCTCTGAAATATAAAAGAAGTATTTAATCCGTGAAACTTTACATTGTGAATTTTATGTTATATGTGCGATGTAGTTCAGTTTATACTTCCAAGGCTACATTCCGTTATCATTAAGATGTCTGACAGAAAGAAAATAATCTATCGGTCAAGGTATACATCACTGTAGTCTATACTTTAGAGAGATGACAGAAGGTGCTACTACTGCTGTGTATAATTAAGCATACAGTTAACAAACAAAGCCAATTTGATGCTAGCAGTTAATCCTCAAATGCCAATGTATTTGGCTCATACGAAGATTCCCAGCCCCCTTGCCGGCCAACGCTTGTGGTACACAAAACACTTTTGAGTGATATTTAGCCTGGCACAGAACCAGGGTCTGCAGTTGGTGACAGTGGTGTTTTCCACTGCGTGCTGCTACTGCCAAAGCTGGTATTGTTAAACTGTTGAATAATAACAATGATGATGAAATTGTGAACTCTGCAGCATGGGGCACATTTTTACCGGGAGCAATTTGAGGAAATTCATCTTGTTCTATAATAAAGTCTATGACATTTTTTGATTGCGTGAAGTTGCTGTGGTGGACAGAGAAAGGAACTGGTTTGCGGAGGGGAATAAAGAGAGCATTTTTGGTTGGAACAACAGTTATGCAAATAGGAATGAGCTGCCTTGGAGGTAAAAGAGTGATTTTTTTTTTTTTTTACAGTGGGCAATAAACCTTGAAATGTGAGTATTTGTGGGATTGGAATATATTTAGACACATGATAGTGCGTATATTTTGGCTTTGTGTAATAAGGACACTTTGAAAAGACACCTACAAGAATGCGCTATTTTAACCACAAAGATTTTGATGTGATATAAATATGTTATTATTCTGGAAATTATATAATACAAGTATCCAAAGGAACATGATTCATATACACGGAGTACTTATTTAACATTGGCTAATACATGAATTAGATTGCTTGGATTATACAAATGGGTTTTGAAATAAAGGAATTTTTGAAGCAATGATTTTGTGGAGGCTTTCCCAAGACCAGCTACTGTTGCTCATCTTGTTCAGTCAGAACTTGAAGAATGTGGATACATAAAGGGTAACAAATTCCTCATAAAGTTTCACTGTGTACAAGTAATTCCTTGCAAAAAAATAAATAATATTAACTTCACCTTTTGATTTTCTTCAACATAAAAAGCAGTCAGAGTTGAATCTTACAAATGACTTAATTATTATGTGGCCCTTATTTAATTTCAATTTAGTCTGATTTATTCTGTTTTAAAATTACATTTAATAATGTTACCTGTTGTAACTTTAAAGTATACGTTACAGTCTATTCAATCAGGTCATTGTACTTTTTTCTTTGTAGTTTTTATTAAAATTTCATAAATACTACTGATAGGTAATGTCAAGAAGTTTCAAAGACAGTCTAGAGGTTAGAAAAGGTGTGTATCTAAACTTTATAGTCACGTATCAAGACTGTATTGTACTTACATCACATTCATTTCAATAGTGAGCACGTGCCTGACATTAACCATTTTCCTAAGTAATGATATTAAGTGAAACCTTCACCACTGAAACCAGCAGCAGCTTGAAATTCTTGAAATACATTAAAATAGGTGAAGTAGGGGGTACAACAGACATGAATAAAAATCTATATAGTTAAAACACTGAAAGGCTAAAAATAGTGATTCATACTTTCTTGGCAGATCTTGCCTTTTCTTCTCATATGTATAGAAGCTCATATGTATCTTCAGGTATTTTTTTATTTCAATTTCTGTTTTTATGTGTCAATAGCTTTAAAATTTCACTTCATAAGAAAATATTAACATTTCATAGAAATAATTTCCTAGGCATTCATTTCTATTCTTCAAAACACGGTGTAGGTTAAAAAAAAATAATCCTCATGGAGCCTCCCTCTTTCCATCTTCATAAAATTCATTCTCCTATAAGTGACTCTTTATGCCTTTACATCACTGAAGTACAGGACACTTTGCACCAATCTTATGCAGCAAGTTAAAATGAGCCTGTTGCAGCTTTTTTCCCCACAGGAGTCAATGACCTATTTGTAGATCTGCATCAAAGAATAGTTTAACATTATGTAAAAATAAATAATAAGAAAAAGATTTTTAAAAACTAAGTCTATATGTACATTTATTTTAGCTACAAGGTCATCATCCCTAATCTCAGCAAGCCTTACTTCCAAAGACATCCCTACTAGGTTTTCCTCTGTTTTTAAAAAATATATATTTATTCTTCAAATGTTCTTTTTGATACTTGACATAGTTCTTTATATTCCTGTGTAGTGCAATTGTTTCCTGTCTTGTCATTGTGTCTGATCAAAAATCAAAATTTTAATTGAGATATTATTAGCTATTTTTTCCATTTTTGTATTTTTTATTTTATTTCCCTGTTACTAGTTAAAGAAACACAGAGTTTAAGCAGCTCCAGATTTGGCAGAATATTTTCAAGCCTCCTGCTGGTCTGGTGGTAACTTCTCAGATAAACTGCTTAAGGATAAGTTCTTTTTTATCTGCCAGGGTTTCCTCTGTTTTTCATTGGTGACTAGGTAACCTACAGAGTAATAACAGTGACATCTGTCAGAAAAAGGGAGAATCTGCACATGGCAATCATCTTGTTGAGTAGTTGGAATATATAGTATATAGGAATATAGGAATATATAGGAATATAGTCAGATGAACAGCAAAACAGCAGTATTGGTCTCTGTCTTCTCTCAATTAACTGAGAATGCTGTGCCCCAAGCAGACTTGTGTCTATGAGCATTAACTTCCTATGCTCTAGAAGTATTTGGTTGTAAAATCTTGTGCAACTTTTTGAATCGTGTGAAAGTTTTACGAATTTTTGTGAGCACATGCCAGCTCTTGCTTTAGAGATTTCCTTCAAGATAGCACAAGCTGTAAAAATTAACCGTTCAAACTGCTGGCCAAGCCATGCTCAATGCCTTAGGAAGAAATCAGTGCTTATAATCAGTGATCACAGATTATAGCAGTAATAAGTGTTTTTTGAGAAAGATTTCTAGCTTTTCTTCCAAGTAAGCTATGAATGATGAGTCTATTCTTGTAATTAAAGCAAGTTCAGTAGAGCTAAATATGGATCCCGACTGCCATGGCTTGCTTTCTGAAGAAGGTTGTTGGCAATGTAATGCTGGCTGCGCTACTTCTCAGTACTTTGTGAATATCTGTAGAATGTGGATCGTGTATAAAATTATCTCTTCTTGAAAAACTGTCATGGAAGACTGCTGTCATATTTAGGTCATCTCATGCACTTCTTCAGTATTTTATACTTTCAGCGCCTTGTTTCATTTTGTCAGTTATTGTGATGCTTCTTGTACCTTGTATCTTGATTATTTTTCAAAGTTTTTCAAAATTTCCGTAGCGTTAAAACAGCAATCCTTGTCAGACAGAAATAAATCTGAAACAACAGCTTGTGATTATGCCTTGGTAGGAGAAGGTGATCACAGGGTCTTTTGACTGATCACTTAAATATGAAATGCAAGTTATTAATTTGGAAACCTCTGTAGTCTGTTTTTCACCATGATAAAAACCAAACATAATAATGATTTCACTGGTGTGTATTTACTTCAATATTTTTTATGCTTTTGTGTGCATATTTTCTTATTCTCTACAGGTAAGCCTTGTTTTAACTTAACAAAAAAAAATATTGTCTAAAGCTTGAAGATCTCACACATTTTATTTTAACTTCTCTACTTCTTTTCTTAATTATACTTTTATAGGTGCCTTGGCTTGAAGACCCTCCTATGTATCAGTAAACAGTCTTTAAATAATGGGAAAAGGGAAAAAATAGGAACTTGGATAAATAATCATTTATCTCAAAGTATACCACCTGAAACTGTAGCAATGGTGCACTTCACATAAGATACCTTTAAATCCACATAAACAGGGAGATAAACTAGTTCTCTTCCAAAGAACAAAATTCTCCTGCTGTTCATGTTAGGACAGCTCCCATGGGCATCCTTATGGCAGAATTTGCATCTGAATATAATTAGTCTAACTTAATGGTGGCTTTGTGTATAATTAATTACATTATCAATCTGTCTCTTTAGTGTTGGTTTGGATTTGCAAGTTTTTATGGTATTAACTGAAGAAAGAGTAATATAAAAACCTGTGGATTCTTACTTTGAATTTTAAAACATCCAGCAGGTTTGGGCTCATGGGGAGAACACATAAGCAGGAAAGACTGCGGCTAAATGTCATTAGGAGACATATTTTAATTTCTTCCAATAGATTTATTTCACAAATGTTGTTTCTTTTTTTCTACTTGCATTGGCTATCTTCTTAATTACTGTTATCTTTAACGACTTTTTTTTTTT
>VYZM01012175.1:4094-50576 GCA_013398915.1 Dromas ardeola | reverse complement strand
TTTTTTTTTTTTTTTCATGTGAGGAAAAGCTTTGAGGAAAATGTTAGGATAAATGTTGTGGTAAAAATATGACTTCGGTTTGTGTTTTTTCTGGTTGTTCGTTTTGTTTTTACAGTGCAGACAACCTCATCTGTATCATGGTTTCATGTGTACCTTACTCAGTCTACTACTTTAGCAGCTGTATCTGCAAGCTGTGTGACCTCTTTCTTACTCTAAATTTATACTTTTAGCTTTTGAATAGAAAGGCCTTATCTCTAATTGGAACGAATGGGAAAGTGCTGGATTAAAACCATCTGACACACTTCAGTTGTCATCTATGCTGTTTTAAGAGTCAAAAACCTAAATTATATTTTGGACTACAATTTCACATACCTTGAATAAAATAATTTTCGGTGAACTGTGACATAAACTGAGAGAGCATTCACACTGATGGATTAGAGCCCAGCACCCATATTCAGGGACCGCCGTCAGAAATACTTCCTAGGTACATGGCATTCATATCAGGAATTATAGGAATCTACCATTCAGCTGGCCACCCCTGCCTCCCTTTAAGGTCTGTGGTGAGAAAAAGACAATTAGTTGCAACAGAAGCCTAAAGTATATCAAAATATAAAGCAAGCTGTAGGCTGAGATATAGCTAGCTGCATATGTCTGACCTTCAGCGAGATGAATTCCTAATCAAGCTATCCTCAGTATTACACAAGTTTTATCTTAAGACAGATTTTGTGCATGGTCTAATCATCCAATTAATTCCAAAAGTGTTTATGTAGTATAAAAGATCTCAGACTATAGTACCTAGACTGTCACAAAGGTGAACGTCTATCTATCCCCCCAAAAGCATGAGAAAGGTGCCACCACTCGGGTACATTACTACTTTACCTGCTTTTTGTATTTACGCCCCTGTGACTGACGCTGCCGTGTCTTTCTTATACCTCTTGGGGCCTCCGCTGCGACTGCTCAGACACCTCTGTGCTTTCTCCTTTCTTTGCAGGCCGATCCCCAAAGGACTAGGTGTGAGAGGGAGCTACTCCGTGCCTCTGCTGGTAGAGCCCAAGCAAGCTTCCTTCAGGAAGTGTTGCTGTAACAAGAAAAGGATCTTTGCGTGGTGTGACCACTACCCAGAAAAAAGACAACAAAGCAGCTAAGTCAAGGGAGCTTTGTTAGGATACTGATTCATCGGTGATTGACTGTACCGCTGTGTTTTTTCAGTAATTAAGATATGGAGAGATACACTGACTGTCTAAGGTCATCCAGGAGTAATGTGAGGACTAGATTACAGATCTCCTGAGTCATCACTCAGTCACTTGTTTAATAAACAGTGATGCCTCTGTGAAGTAAAATCATTAAAGACTGTGGCATGACATGTATATAAAAAAAAAAAAAGAATAAAATCTAATCAAAATTATCCTTTTTTCATTTAATTTAATTTATTACCAGGATACATGTTCACAATTTAGCATTATCCCCTCTGAACGCTCTTCCTAAAAATCTTCGGGAATTTCAGCACAAAGAGAAATTAAAAGAAAATCCACTGCTCTGCACTGAAGAATTTACAAACTAAGTGAGGAATACAATATGTATTTCAAGTTAGGATGTTTACTGTTGCACCCTGTAAATTTTAAGAAGCTTTTAAAGATAAATATCCATTTTAAAATATCACCACCATCCCCATCTATATCATATAAGGATATATAACACTAAAACTTAATTCTATGAGTAAGTAGCAGTAAAATGTTGAAAAATCTTTTGAAGTGCATTGAAATTAAAAATAGTACATTGATTACCCTAAGATACCAGATTGTTCTTATCACTAAAACTTGTGACTTTGATACCTGGAACAGTTTGTGGTGTAACTTCAGATTGTTCTTATCACTAAAACTTGTGACTTTGATACCTGGAACAGTTTGTGGTGTAACTGTGTAAATATGTATATTCATATGCATAATTTCACATACATGTAAAATATCCTGATGATTTTTTTTTTTTCTCAAAAATTTGAGGATACCCATGATTTTAATATTTTATTACATACTTAGAAGGGAAAAAAAACATGGTAATTTTTTAAAATAAAAACCCCTATTTTCTCAGTGAACCAGATTCCATTGGGACATCAGTTATGCTATATATATGCTATAAGTTATAGTATACATACTATATGCATATGCTTTAAACTCTTACTTTGGGCAAAAGCTATGTGATCATTCATTAGTAGTTTTACTAAGTATTCTGACTGTCAGATTTTAGAAAGAAATGCATTTGTAGGCATAAGATTTCTAATTTATCAACGATTTCATTTTAGTCATGGTGAAGTACTGGTAGAAAGGAAACAAGCGTACGTGCTGTGCAGAACTGATGAATCTATCTGTACGCTCTTGTTCTCTAGCCAAAGAAAGGCAGATAATGCAAAGTGAAAAGGAATTATCTCACTTCATCTAGAAGAATACTTGAAAAGCAGCCTTAGGTATTAGCAAAAAGTTTAATATATTGAGCACATTACATCTCTCTCTAAAAATACAGAAGATTAAATTCATATTTTTCCCACTTATTTGTTAAAAGGTTTACATTTTTCTCTTGTTACCAAAAAACCTGTAGGATAGAATTCAGCAGCAGTGTGCACTACTATCTGTCAGATTTTCTCCTGTAAAATCCAGATTTTCTAACTTGATAGAAATCATCTCACATATAACAAACAGAAGTAAGAGAGGGTCTATGGACACAAAGGGAAGATAAATTTAAGGCTGAAATCTAAGCTATATCCTTTGTGTACTTTGTGTAGACTTAAGACTATTCTATTCCTATCTAGACTAACACAGGAGAGAGGACAACAATAATATTTCCGAGGGTATCCGTGTTAAGAGTGTTTAGAGTGTTAGAGTGCTTTATACTGTGGCACACAACGACCATTGCTATTGTGCTGCCATCACACAACTGTAGTCTCCACCCGCCTTGCGATTCTTTTGCCAAATGAGGCCAAGGTTCATGTTTGTTCTTGATTTTAAGCCTCTGTACTTTTGCTCTTTCTCCTTATCGCTTCCCGCTTGCCATGTTTTGTTACAGGATGATGCCTATGTAATCTTAAATTCTTCTTTTTTTTCCCTTTCTTTTCTTTTTTTTTTATCTTAGTGGGAAAGTACAGTCCTCAGGAGAACCTTCCTATCAAACAGACATGTATTAGCATCTTCTTTTCATATTCCTCATACTTCCAGAATAGGGTTTTTCCACTCTCCCCATTTTGAGAGTAATGTGAGTTAAGAGCAACACAGTTGAAGAGACAAAAGCCTTTCTTTCCTATATTTTTTTGTAGAAGAAAACTTCATCTATCACATTAGGAATTTGAGAGTCGCACATATTTCATAGTTATATGTTTCTACATATTTTTATATATATGTATATACAGTTACCTCTATATAGATAAATATATATGCCCAAACACATACAGTTTACATACATATATGAAGCTAGAATTACAATGAAGGACAAAAATTGTGTGCTCTCTAATTAGAAAATGGGTTATTAATATATCGTTGCCTATTGTTAGGAATTATTTTTTTTTTCTGTATTTTTTTTCTTTTAAAATGAAAAGTAAACCTTTTATTCCCCACCCCCCAAGCTCTGAAACCACAAAGAATTTTTACAGTTTTTACGCTTCACTAATACTTTTAAGGAATAAATAACAGTTAGGTGGCTATCTCTTACTGAATATCAATGCAAGTTAGGCACATCTAGGCCTTTGCAAATTTTTCCCTTATAGAAACTTAGCTTTTTAGCTATATCACATGCTTTCCTTTAGTAACATTAGGGAGCACCATTATAATTAGAAACTTGCAATGAAATCTTAATGAGAAACATGAGACAATATATCATAATCTAATATAATGATACCTATTAGAATGTTAGAGCTCAACTCATCAGTAGTATACTTATGAATACTTATCTTCATTTTTATGGAATTTCTGTAATTTAATGGATTGATGTAATCACTGAGAAGACTGAAAGAAATACCTGATTGCAGACTGACCCTGGAGCGAATTGTGATATAATTCATGTTTCAGGCAGGACAGGTCTAGTTTACAGAAGGAGAGTAAGACTTTTTAATTTCAGTAGTTACAGCTGTATAGTGAGAAAGTAGAGCAATTCTTGTAATCCCTGTTATATATGTATGTAAATTATGATAACAACAGCAGTAAAAATAGGCAGGGTACGTCCTTTATCGGCAGGAATTTGGACAGAATGACCTGATCAGTATTCTCCACATTCATATTTTTGTATCTAATAACAATAATGGACACCTAGTAGCTGAAATTTTCAGCACTGAATTAGAAATATATTGCATATATATTAATCAAAGGATTTTTCTTTTTGAATTATAGATCAGAGACAATAGAATGATAAATAATACAAGAACAAGGTTGTTCTGAAGGAAGTTTCAGAAAAAGGGTTCCGTAAGCACAACAGGATATGGTTTCACATCTGTCTGAAATATATTTTCACAGAATTCCTGGAGATGAATCTTTTTAGAGCACTCACTTATTTGTAAGATTACTATCAAGAGTCATTTGTCAGAATTCGTAAGGCTCAGTCAATTGCAGATAGGTGCCATGAGTTTTGTCATGCATTAATAATCTTCTGTACTGCAGAATATTCAGAGAATGTGATTTCAGTAGCTCACAGTGAACGAAAGAATGATATAGCAGTATAGCAGCCAACAACAAAAAATGTAAAAACGTTCGTTTTCAACATTATTTTTTCTTGTAATACATCCTTTTCTCTTATTGCCTGTTTCTTTTTCTATTTCCCTTTTTCTGCTACAGCTCCTTATCTCTTTTCCCTTTCATTCCTTTCTTCTTTTCCCTTTCTTAATTATTCTTCCCCTTTCTTCTTGACACTCTCGTTACATTTATTTTTATAAAGTCTCTTTGGAAGGGAAAGAACACTATTAGCAGCCCTGAGATTTTCGTACTTACAATTTCCAGTAATGAATGCCTTTTATATCATGATTTTTACATTAAAGAAAATAAGCTGGAGCATGAAAACATGGCTTAGGCCAAATGCTAATTTCCCTTTTAAAGCTGCTGCTTCAGGCTCAGTTGCATTAGGGGAATGGACACAATTTCCTCCTGCCTGCAGCCAGCACTACCTCAGGTCCCTCTCTACTTTCACGTTCAGTAACCCTCCTTCCCGCTCTTTCTCTGGGTCACTTAGGTCAGGTGATTTGAAAATATACGTACACTGTGAGAGTGCAGTATAATTATTTATTGGCTAATATATGCACAGTAGATAACTTGGAATAAAGAGCTACTAGGCTAAGCATTAATAACCTCATTGGCCCTGATGGAAGACTTGAGTGTTTGTTGACCAGTCAGCCATCAATCAATCATGAGCCTCTGTTGCTACTTGGAGATCCTTGATGTTGCTGAATTACTATTTTCTGATTCCTTGTTTTTCAAATGCCACCCCAGGGGTTTTATAACTTTTCATGTCAGTATTTTCCCTTTTGAAAGTCTGAGCTGCTCCTAATGTTTCAGCAATGACACTTCTGGGTTTTTGCTTATTTTGTATGGCTTTAGCTCACATACTTTCTCATGCCTTAAAACCAGTTTCCCAGTAACACTGAGCCAAGGTCAAAGGGCCATAATGCATCAAATCCAGCCTGGGGACACAGAGAGCTGAGTCCTTGGGAGGAAGGTGACCGTTGGTACTTCCCTCAGCCCGCAAGACCTGCCAGCATCTCTCTTCCCCTGGCAGTGTCTGGGGAAGGGAGTGCTTCTTTCTCACATCCAGCCACTGCTTCTGTGCTAGAAACAGCTGTGTTAGAAATGTCTTTCTTCCAGAGCTTCTGAAGTCACAGCAGCCACAGTTAATTCTTGTACAATTTGAGCCCCTTAAGTAGGATCATTTCAGCTATTCTTAGATTATGTATCTTATTTCTCTAAGCCTATATTGTTCTCTTGAGCCTGAAAATTTTTACTGAAGATACCTCCTCCTCTGCAGCATTTCAGTGTTTCTCTCTGTCTCTGTTAATTAAGTGTTGTTTTTTACACTTTATTTGGAAATAACCTAACATAGGAAAAATGTATCAAATTCTTCTGGTTTGGGAAAGTGTTAGATTTAAGGGTTTTAGATATCCTCTCTTGTTGGCTTTCTAATCTAAAATCCCTGTGTTAATGCTATATGAACAGAAAAAAACAGTTGCATAGGTATTATCATGGCACGTGCTTTTTAGCAGCAGATCCTCTCTGTCACACAACTTATTTCACCAAATTATCTATGTTTAAAGAGATGTGGAACAGGACAAAAAGAAAGAGGCTCTAGTTCAAATGACATCATATTTAAGAAAACAGTAAAAAACTTTTTGGGAACGAAAATTTTGTCATGAAAGGTTTGTTTGTTTGCTTGTTTAAAGAAAATTAGGGTTCATGTTATCAAAAGTAAGAACATCTCCATTGCTAAAAAACATTTCATTTCCTAAACAAATACTGGCTAAAACAGAGTCAGTTCAAATGCCGAACTGTTAGCCATAATTTAGGGACACTGACTCTGACAGCAGGCACTGATATGGGACATAGTTATTGTGAATTATGGTATGCCTAAAAAATGCAGTGCCGAGGGGCATTTTGTTCCTGACCATGGGTAAGCTGTCTTTTGCCCTAGATGCAATAAAACTGTGTGAACTTCTGTGTGCATTTGTGCACTTGCTGTGCCTATGCTCCGGCATGATTGGAAACTTTGAGGCCACATTAACCTGTTCCAGAAGTAAGTTAATGTATCCTGTTTTGCAGTAGGCTCATTTAACTTCTGTGTAGTTATGCACAAATGCTTCTCTTTACCTCCTGGTCCCAGTATAAACCCAGACATATTTAGCAGCAGTATTTGTTTGATATACGCTATAGCATATCGTTGCACAGCAGTGAAAAGCATGTTTTCAGCCAGAGCAGGCATCCCAAAGTTACTTCTAGATGTCTGGCTCAGTTATTGATAATTATGTATATTCCATGCAGATACTCCATAACTGCATGGAATTCAGCATTTCAGATGAGTCTGCTTCCCCTCTCTGCCCCTAGCTCTGTTTTTAATATAGTTACGTGGGTTCTTTGCTGCTGAGGGAAATTTTCACCTTATGTTTCCTTTTCTATACTGGTCTGGAGGACTGAGATGAAACAGATGCCTAAATCTCTAAGTCTTAACACCCATTAACAGTTAGTGCTAAATGTACTGACAAGATTTTCAGACTAATTATTTCTATTTAATGACAGTTATATAATGAAATGAATCAATGAAATCCTAAGAATTAAAAACTTTATCTTATCGGTAAGAATTCTTAAAAAAAATCTTTTTTGTTACTGATTTTTATTGTCTTAGATCTTTTTAATCCACCGTTTTTGTGAATCCACCTTCCCTTTTATCAGTCCTCAAAAGGACCTTTGTCCCAAACCATGAAGAATACTTTTGATTACATTAATAACAGAAAAAAACACAGCAAGCTGTCCAAAGGGAGACAAAGGGAAAGTAAATTTTGGCCAAATGCAATAAAATGTAGTACCACTTGTTAAAAGGTGTGGTTAGGACTCTTTTGTGTTAACTAAAAACAACATGGTTTCTTAAGATTTTCTTTGACATACTGCAAACTTAGCCAAAAAGAAACCTGTGAAGTAATATTAGGAAAGCATTTTTTTAATAGGTAGAAAAGGTCATGTCATCTTTTAAAAGTCTATTTCAAACAGGAAAAATAGGATGGCTTTTCAGTTGTATCAAACTGATAATTTAGTTTCATAAGCGTGTCATCTTATTGGGATTTTTTCACAAAAATATATTCAGATAAGCTTTCCCTTTTTTTTTCCCCCAGTTTTGTTTTTACGGCACACTGAGTAAACTAGTTTCTTGAGAAACAGTGTAACTTAATATGTAATTAGTTATACAAATGCTCAAATTACTGAATCATCTTAGAGACTTGTTTAGTCGGTTTTAGTACACATAAAGCTGCATGAAGAGAGAACCATCTTCAATTCACAGACAACCATTTAATTAGTAATCCTTTCCATTTTCTTCTTTGCAAGTTTTTCATGACTACATTGGGGTCTTCAATATGCATATCAGGTAAACAGAAACACTGTTTTAAGGGAGGTGGTTCTGCCCCTCTACTCTCCTCTGGCAAGACCTCACCTGGAGTACTGCGTCCAGCACTGGAGTCTCCAACACAGGAAAGACATGGACCTACTGGAGCGGGTCCAGAGGAGGGCCACAAAAATGGTCAGAGGCCTGGAGCACCACCTCTGCTGTGAGGACAGGCTGAGAGAATTGGGGGTTGTTCAGCCTGGAGAAGAGAAGGCTCTGGGGAGACCTTATTGCAGCCTTTCAATGTATAAAGGTGGTGTATAAGAAAGATGGGGGGCAGACTTTTTAGCAGGGCCTGTAGCAATAGAACGTAGGGTAATGGATTTAAACTGAAAGAGGGTTGATTCAGACTAGATAAGGAAGAAATTTTTTTATGCTGAAGGTGATGAAACACTGGAACAAGTTGCTCAGAGAGGTGGTAGGTGCCCCATCCCTGGAAACATTCAAGGCCAGGCCGGACGGGACTCTGAGCAACCCGATCTAGTTGAAGATGTCCCTGCTCATTGCAGGGGGGTTAGACTAGATGTTCTCTAAAGGTCCCTTCCAACCAAATGTCAATAAAAAAAATAACACCCCCCCAAAAAAAACAAAACAAAACAAAAATCAATGCACAAAACCAAAAATCCCAAAAAACCCACTGCAGTCTTAATGAAAATTCTTACTAGATATTTATCAACATGCTAGGAAAAGTTCATACCTTAAACCATTCTTGGTATGCTGCTTATTCAGAAGTCATTTCTTTTACTAGCATACAGTATTCACAGCTAGATAGAGACCTGGTTATTTTTTATTAGTTACATATTTCAAAAAGAGCTACATACTTCGGTTTGCTGATTGTGGATAGAACAAATATTCTCACATAAAAGTTCCATTTCCTAATTGGGGTTTTGTAATGTTTGTTGTATGGGAACTCCTTTTAAAGTATGTTTCCTGGTATGCTTCTTTATCAGAGTATTCCTGTTGCTACTTATTGAGACTCAGTCATAACCTACCTTTTCCTAGGAAGTTGCCCTAACTGACTTCCACTACTTCCTATGAAAAAAAACCTCAACAACTCAGGATGAAAAATTTTATGAAACTTTGTTATCCAAAGAGTTACTGGCAAAACTGAGGCCCTGACCCTTGCTGACACTGGTATATGTTCATCACTTCATTCAGTAAACAATTCTTTTGAAATCTCAGGAAAAATTCAGAGACACATATACATGTATTTTTTTTCCAGATATTAGACTGTTATTTAGAGCAAGACTTATACTGCCTGTCTTCCTGTTCTAATTCACTTTTTTTCTATGGTATTTCAATAAAAATAAGTAAAAATATGACAAACACAGACAAAGAACAGATGGAGCAAAATTAGGTCTTTTGAAAAAAATAATCTTCCAAAATAAGTAATGTTTGCCCCATCTGAATTGTACACTTATGTGCTGAACTCTCCAAATTCTTGGCTGTTTTCTGGGGGTTTACATTACTATAGTCCCTGGCTCATCTTTGAGTCTGCATTATGAATATTTTTCCACTTTCGTGGAATTACCATAGTAATTATGGTAGTGACACTCCTGAATCCCCACCCCATCCAAACAACAGGTCTTTTTTTCATTTACATTGTATATCTCAGAAGTTAGTTGGAATAATCTTTGAATGTTTGTAATAAAACAAATTCACTGGCAGATGTAGCTCGCATGGACTTCATAGTCCAATAATGACAGATGTGTTTCTTTTTCTCGCAATGAAACTTTCTCTGCAAAAAAAAGAATAGCTAGATTAAAACTTAACAAGAAATGAAAGCAATGTGAGACTGCGCGTGTATACGTGTATCCATATATTTGTGTGGATAAATATATATATTTAAGGGAGGAGGTGAGAGATCTGTGGAAGTGAAGGACCATGAGGAAGACTTTATTCATATTTTTGTACTCTCTGCATTGTTGGGTGAAGTTAATTTGCAAGCTAATGCAAATAATATTTAATAAAGTCTTCTTGTGTTTAATGCTAGGGAGGTTTAATCCTATAAATAATGTTTTAAGGTGTCTCTGAAATCTCTTTGGTTTTTTTTTTTTGAGGTAAGGTTTTCTTGAAAAAATCCTTATTTTTGTATTGTATTAATAAACTTTTGTAACATATCTATATTTTCTGTAATTTATCTGTAGTAAAATAACACTGAAGTTAAATTGAGTCAGATACATTAGGAATTTCTGGCCAGTTTCCAAATTCACGAAATACAGAAAACGGGTAGGAGTTAAACTGCAAACTTTCCCTTTTCCCTGATGATGTGGCAGACAGAAATCCACAAGGGTCATCAAGGTAAATACTCAAGTGAACATTTGTGCAAATATTTAGTCACAACTGTTTCTTCTGCAAACATCTTTGCAAACAAAAATTTGCTTGTATAAATGTTTGCAGAAATGAACGAAAGAAAGCAGTAAGTAGTCTGGCAAACTCCATTCTCAAAAAGCTTTGGGATTTTCAGTATCCATATAAACTATATCAAATGTAACTTTGTGTCTGTGAAAAATTTTAAGAGCAATATTCAATCAGAAGAAAGTAATACAATCTTTTAAAAAGTCTTTCTAGATCTGTTGCTCGTAGTTCTTCAAAAGTTGTGAGAGACTGGATTCATGAACCTCCCATGACTACTCAGTGGTTGAGAGGCCAGGAAAGACACTAAGCAGTGGATCAGCAGCTTACTGATTGGAAACAAAAGTCTTTGTAGATGAAGCCAAGTTCCTTTGGTTCCCAGCTCCTCCAAACAAAGACTGTTTGTTCTGAATCTCTAGAAAGCATCTAAATCAGTAGTTTTCAGTCGTGGCCTTAGAGGTCTAAGGGCATTTCTAAGAAGTCTGTAAAAGGTGACTAACAAAATCCTTTCTTATTTAGATGATAACTCACCTTTCCTCTCCACAGGTCCTCTGAAAACATTAGGTAACATCAGATTATGATTGTTACTTCCAGTCAGTAATCATATCCCATCTGTCCTCATTGTGCAGGAACTAATAATTTGCTTGAAAGAACAAATAAAGAGGAAGCTTCAACCACCGCTGCTTGGGATGAAATCACAGATAAGGTAACTTTAAAATAAACAAACAAAAAAGGACAAAACTCTGTGAGGGTGAAAAAATTGTACACCCAAATACATAATCTTTGATTGAAGACTTCCAGGGCTAGAAAATTGGACCACATGTCATAGGACTTTTGTTCAGATAATTCCTATTCATTTTGTCGGATTTTTTTTCATCTTTCTCAAGAATACTACAAATTCTTAATAACGTTATTATCTGCTAACAGCTGCTTCCTACAGCAGGATGTCTTATTTCTGTTAGTCTGTTAGAAACTTTCTTAGACAAAATTCTTCCCACTGCCATGAGTGATCTGCCTATTAAATATGGAGAGTTCTTGAATGAATAAGAAAAATACTGACTACTTGTTTTCCAGTACAGTGTACCTTAGAATTTTTTTCTTTAAAACATTAGATAGTAATTTGTATAATGTACATTCTCAGATAATTCCTCAGTCGGCCACAGGGAGTCTGCTTTTGAAAAGTATAATTTCAGCTGTACCATTTAGAACTGAGCATTTTATTTACAGAAGATTCAAGGTATGGAAAACACTTTCAAATTGAAAAGTGCTTTTGATCTAGGGAAAGAGGCACTTTTATCTGGTTTGATTTCTTTGATTGAAAGATTTCAGTTTTTGAATTCTAAGCCAGGATTTTTACCAGTTTGTGTCTTTGTAACTTGAGTATCAACATCTGTGCTTATCTTTAGAAATGTCATTCATTATTCTAGTGTGCACAAATGATCTTTGGAAAAACTGAAGATACCAGAGGGAAGTCCAAATGAAGGAAGTGGAGTAGAAAAATCTTAATTCAAAATAAAAAAAAAAGTCAGGAGATTTTCGTTGTCTCTTTTATTCTTATATAGAAAGTAGACTAGAAGCTCTGTTTCCTTAGATAAAGGTTATCAATGGCTATTAAATATTGTCAAGATATGAATTATGTATTACAACATTTATACACTTTGGAAATAAGAAAATCAATAAATTATACTTAATTCTTCCATTACTTGGTTGACAAGTGTTAAAAACTTTATTGTTACTTTATCTAAAATCACAAATATCTAAACTAAGAAAAAGAAATCATGGAAAATGCAATGAAGTGTGTGAGACACTATATTTCATGTCAGCTTATAGAGGCAAATTGGAATATTAAATCCTTATGTTAAGTCCCAATTCTTGTTGAGTAGGGCTTGTAAACTAAATAGGTTCTCATATTGTGTCCTTTTAAGTCTAAATAGGTTCAGTGTTATTACTAGTAAGCATATTTCGTGGATCTACTCACATTTTACTAATTGTAGGATCAGTTGAAACTTTACTACCAATCTGGAAGGAATCTTTGCTTTTTAAGGATGGCAAAGTGATGTCAAAGAGCAGAAAAGAGGATCTTGGTTTGCTGGCTGTAATGACGGAAGAATGAGCTAGAATTACAGCGCTTGACACCAACGAGAACACCTGGTTTATGCTCAGCTCTGCAATTTCTCCTTTGAGGGATCAAAAGTCTTCACCAGTGTGAGAATTATGTCATTCTGCAGCATGCTACACAGAGAAAACCACCCCTTTCATTTTCCCTTCTTCTCATCTTCTATTTAACAAAACATTGGTCCTGATTGAAGAGAGAAAATAAAACATGCAAACAATAATTTAAAATGTTGGTTAGTTGTACAGCTCTTATGTTTGCCTGAAACACTCCGTTACACAGAATAAGACAGAGATAAAAAGGAATTTCTTTATTTTTTTATGTGTTAGCAAGAGTCAACAAATATTTTGCTTGAACTAGACAAAAATCACCATCAATAAAGAAGATTTGCAACCAAATTCTGCTGATGTTCTGTTACTTTGTCTCTGGGAAAGGACATTAGCTAGGATGATATATTACATTGTACTTTACAGTAACAAGCACATTCTCAAGTACTATGTGACCTAATTTTTCTCAGCATTAGTAAGATGGAAGAAACACAGAAAAAAATAAAGCTACATACCCTTTTATGCTCAGACACATCTTTAAAAGTATTCTTGAGTATCTATCTGTTTGACTCTTTTTGTTAGCACTCTCCAGAATGGTGACTGGAAAGTTTTTATTTGCTGTAAGTCTTCAGACTAACAAATAATCAGGTTTTAACTAGGACAAAGTTACGCATCTCATTATCAAAATGCTGTTTTTCTGGCTAGCTTTGTACTGATAAAAATCAGAGGCTGGGAAATGCACATTTGATGTGAGAACGACCTTTAATAAAGCGAAATTAATTTTAAAAAAAAATCAAAGTTGAGAAAACTATTAATATTTGTAAAACTGTTCTGCTCCACAGCATGACAGATATAACAAAGATTTTTTTAAACTGTGGTTTTAGCCACCTAAAACTATGGTTGTGAAGAAGCAGGACACTACTTATCTGTTGATCCATAGTAAATGAGTTCAGATTCTCAGACCAAAATGAATGAAATATGAGAGAAAGATGTCCACCTATGGTTTGTGATATTTTACACCTAGCGGTTAAGCTCTATTTTCATCTCATCTAGTAATTCAGAAGTAACCAGAATCTCTAGACTGTTTTTTTCACAAGCTTTTTAGAATTATCAGCTGAGGTTTTTGGACCTTCTTGATGGTGTCTGATTCAGGTTTATGCAGGGCAAAATTCAAATCCCAATATGATGAGAAAGTTTCAGTGGCTTTTAGTGAAGCCAAAAGTTTGTTAGACATAATGTTTTTCACCAATGACAGAAAATATGTGAGAAAAAGGAATCAAAATATGTGCGTAGAAAGTGAAATACAGCAAGTGCTTAGAAAATCCTCAGAGAAATTACATTTTAGATTTCTTTTACTGTGGAAAAGAACTTTCAGGAGAGTTTCTGTTTTTCTTATACAGCTTCAGATAGCAATACCAAAAACAATGCTCCTGAGTAGACACAATGAATGCCCAAGAATGTAAGCTGTTAAAAGGTAAAGAAGGAAATAAGCAATTACTCTACATTCCTGGTTTCATTAGCACATTTATGACTAAATATGAGTATTCAAGTGAAGAATTCAGCTACACTGCTTTACCTAAAAAGAGAATTTTTATATATATATATATAAAATATATGTACTATTCTTTCACTTTAATTCATGCATCTTGAAGACCATGTAGCCTTCAATTTAACTTCAACAGCATGTTATATGTACTTCAGTAAGCATGCTCTGAAGTCTTCTGCATCTAAACTATGTTGACCATGCCTGACTGGTCTTTCATCATAGCTTCAGTCCCCAAGGTCCTGAGTATTTTTTGTTGTTTCTGTTGGGCATCTTTTAATCCCTCTTTTGAATGTCCTTTTACTAGTGCTGTGACTTAAGCCATGTGTAATGTTTCAGATAAAAACTTATCATTGTGTTACTCAGTCCCTGAAAAACATCTGTTATTTATCTTCAGCTTTTACAAGGCAAACTTCTTCTCTGCAAGAAGAACTGAAATTTAAGGGAACCATATGAGGGATACACACTTCTTGTAACAAGTAGAAATTGGATCTAGGGATCCTCAATGTGGCAACATTCAAACGTGTCTAATGCTTTTCACTAAAGAAGTCTTTCTGCAATGTGCAGAGGAGTAAAACTGCAATGATTATCCCAACTATTATTTATTGTTCCTTCACAGAATGGTAAGGGTTGGAAAGGACCTCTGGAGATCATCTAGGCCAACCCTGCTGCCAAAGCAGGGAGCTACTGGAGAGGGTACACCAAATGGCTACCAAGATGACTAGGGGACTGGAACACCTTTCTTATGAAGAAAGGCTGAGGGACTTGCATTTATTTCAGTCTGGAAAAAAGACAACTAAGGGGGGATCTTATCAACGCTTATAAATACTTAAAGGGTGGGTGTCAGGAGGATGGGGGCAGGCTCTTTTCAGTGGTGCCCGGCAACAGGACAAGAGGTAATGGGCACAAACTTGAACACAGGAAGTTCCATCTCAACATAAGGAGGAACTTCTTTACTTTGAGGGTGGCAGAGCACTGGAACAGGCTGCCCAGAGAGGTGGTGGAGTCTCTGTCTCTGGAGACATTCAAAACCTGCCTGGACACGTTCCTGTGCAACCTGCTTCATGCTATTTTTGGGCAAGTGGGTGATTCCTCACTATAGCTCTTATGAACCTCCATAGCAACGCGCTTTGTATTTCAAGCTGAACACTTGAGATTTCAGTTTGACTTCATATCAAACAATATACTTAAAGAGGCTGTCAATATGGTGGCCAATTTTTTGTGCCTTCAATCACGACAAGTTAATTTGTACTGAAATATTAAATAGAAATGGTAACATTTAGACATTTAACTTCCTTCTGCTTGTACACAACTGTTGAAAGACAGTCAGAATGTGTGTTCAGCTGTCTAAACCTGTAAAATTTGTCTACTCTCATTTTTTTTTCTTCTCTTCCACTGTTTCATCAAACTTTTTTTTTTTACTCTAGAAAGCTAGGAACAATTCTTTTAATTTTAAGCTTTATGCTCAAATATTTGGAAAAAATATTTAAAGCACCTTTTTATTTTGAAGTCTGTGTGAATTCTGATTTTTCAGCTTGTTGGTTCAAATTTTTAAAATGTTAACTGAATTAGATATTAATGATAATAGTACTAACTAGTAATGTACTGTACTAGTATTTCAAGGTCTCAGCTTACCACTGTTTTAAGCATTGCGTATGCACACAATAAGTGGAAGTCTTTCCTAAGGTTGTTTGCAAGACAAAAGGACAGCATGCAAATATGTTAATTATCTTATTCTTACACAGGGAAACACCACAGGTTAAGTAACAAGAATCAGAAAGAAGAATGAAAACAAGTTCCCTGAGCACAATTCACTACTTCCTCAAACTTTTAATTGGTTTAGACACTTTTTGTCTTCTTGAATTATCTGACCACAAGGTGCATAAATTTCCTCCAGAACATTGACATGGTTAGTCTTTGTGTGCATATGGTCTTCAGTACATTGTCTGTATATAGTTCATCACAAGCTTTCAAAATTATTATGTAAATTACTTCAAAACATCTGGTAAATTGTACGCTCTTAAGTAACTCAACTTTCATTCTGACTTTTCATGAACTGGGTGTTCATGAAAAACACTCATAAGTTTCACTGAAACCATCTTCATGTCTCAGGTTAAAAGTGCAAATATGCATATTTATAAAATAAAAAGTTGCCATTCAGCAATACTGTTGCAGTTACATTTCCCATTGGTATTCATTGAGAGTATTATAATCATATATTCATTATATGATGTATTCATGAAGAATATTAATATGAATCCCAACATTCTTTTAATATTAAGTGTTCACAGCATATTAATGAAAGTGAGCGCTAAATCAGAGAATGCACATTAAAGTGAGTATCTTTTATTATTTGGGAAAATATTTGTAAAACCATTCTGAAGATATTTGTACATTTCAGAGGTGGGCCATGTGTCTGCAAGCCAGTCTAACATAAGTTTACACACCATCTTGATGTAAATACAAGAGAGAAGGCTGAAGGGAGAAGAACATGACACAATATGCATCTTCTTTGATTATTTTAATGCAGGTTTCCGCAATAGAAGATGATGCTCAATCAATGAATGGCTCTTCTTTAAGTAAAATTTATGCTTAGCCTGAAAGGCTTCAACATCAGTGCACTCTGTCTCACCAGGTATGACCAGAAGCTGACTGTGGGCAATGGATTAGAGCTAGCAGCGTGGAATTGGTTTCCTCCAGCAGCTCCACAATGAGCCTATTTATCAGCTCCTTAAGGTGAGAGGTTAAATAAAAAAAACTGTCAAAAACCCATGCCAGCACAAAAATTACATCTGAAAAAATACCCCATAACAGAAAGGGCTAAATAAGTTCTTTAATATGGACCATTATTTCCAGAGACAGAAGAGTATTGTAATTCCAGTAATTATCATATTATATAATATGATATATTGATTCTTCCTCAGCTTTTGCATATGTATGTACGTATGCACAGACAATGCATACAAAAGGAACACTTGAATTTTTTTGAAAACTAAGTGGGAGCACTTGCGAAGTAATAGCACTGCATTGCTAGGTTTTGTTTAGCTTTGTTCTGTTTTAACAAGATTTTTAATGAGTAAATTGTGAATCCTGATATCTAACCTTATCACTCCATATATTGAGGGTGTAAAAAAAAAGAAAAAATTTGCTTTTCACAGCTAATTTGTTATTTCATATATCCAGCTTCTAAAACTTAATAAAAATTAGACATCTAATTGATTTTGAATACATCTTTGATTTCTTTTCCCTTAGCTAAATTTTTGAGTGAAGATTCAGGTAGATTTTGGTTTTATCATGAATCTTGAAGAAACCTGTGCGTAACTGAATTCAGTGGGATTCATTTTTCCTCAAAAAGGGCAACTATGCAATAACTGATATGACTCTCTATATTTAAGAATGATAGCTGTCCTGAGTGTTAATTTTAATGTAGGTAGAATTTTTGACTAAAGAGAGGCTGATAAATCAGGGCATGCTCTGTCATAGGTGGGTTTACTACAATAACTTGCAGTGCTTGTTTCTTTCATTACAGTACAGTCTGAGCTGGGCAGTATTGTCAAACTACCAAGTAACTTCAGCTCATGAACTTTCTTACTGACCTCAGCGTTTGCAGAAACGGAACCCAAGTCTGTCCATAAATATGATCCTGAAACAGCTAAAGTTGCAAGAATTAAACATGCAGGCTTACTACCTTAATATTTTAGTTATCAAATGAAATGCATTGCAGGACAGGCTAGGAAGGATAGCTTTCCAAAGCCAGAAAATTTTGAATGAAAATATCCGCAATTCTTAAGCTTGTCTGCATAAATATATTGAGAACATACGCAGTAACTTTGAGTCCAGTGCAAGTTTAGCTAAAATGGAATCTGAATGTTATGTAAAAGCTAAAGTGAAATGCTAAGAATGCCAAGCGATACTGGTCTCTAGCAGCCCTACAGTGGTGGTAGCTACAGTGTTACAGTTGCTCTTCCATTGCATGATAAATCACTGTCATGGTTTGGGCTGGGTTGGTCAATGACAAGACAACAGATGCTCTCCCCAACCTCTTGCTCCAAGGAGAGAAAGAAGAGAGATAAAGAGACTTGAGTTTAGAAAAAACTAGACTACTTCAATGAAATATTAATAACAAAACAGATACTATATATACATATATCTAACCGTATCAAGTTCCCAGGAAGATGTCACCAGCAGGCAGGCACGGGGGAAGTCCCAGACTGGACTCAGCAACAGATGGGAACTGGATTCCAGAACACACTGACTGGGATCAAAGGCAGATGAACTGAGAGGGTCCTCCTAACACACCAGTCACTGAAGAAACAGAGACAATGAAGACACAGCTGGAAATGAGAGCCGAGGAGCTTTTATACTGAGCATGGCAGATGGGATGGAGTACCCGATTGGTCAGTTTGGGTCACCTGACCTGTCTGCTCCTTCCCACAGGTGTGACCCCTCCACGGGGTAAACAACCCAGTCAGCTGACCCTGGTTGCCACAGCAACAAGTGTACGCAAGAGCCTCTGCCACTGAACAGGAAGTTGTCCCTGCTGCACCCCAAACCAGGACAACCGTCTTAGGCAGTGGCTCACCCTTAGACAATGGATTATTAAGCAGGAAGACTGCAGAGCCCTTGAATTGTGCAATTCTGTGTTTCAAAGTTGTGGCAAAGCTATAATGTCTGAACTCAAGAGCTGGCAAACTGCACCTGCAGTTAATGGCAAACAGTTGTCTAACGTGTGGAGTAGGTTTGTCTTTGAGAGCAGAAAACCAACATATTTCTAATATTTCTTCCATGTGTGAGTGTCAAATCCATTAGCATTAAAGTAGCATATGTAATGGGCTGCTAAGAATTTTACCAGTGCAGACAAATTGGGTGGATCAATATGTTACTACATTGTCAGTACAAACTGGCTTTGAGTTTAAGTAATGGCTGACAAAATGATTCAAGAGGAAATAATTGCACCTCCCGTTAGAGAAAGACCCCTGCTTTAATTAGACGAGGGCACAGAAGGCTGTAACTGCCGCTAGTCTGCTGAGCAGGCAAAAAACGCAGTGAAAGCAGGAGGTCAAGGTACATGAAGCACTATTCTTCCTTTGCAATCACAGAGTTAAAGGAGGTTTTAGATACAGCGAGTCAGACATTCAGCATACTGAGTGTGCACATCCTCACAGATTTTTCATCCCCAAAGATCTATGAAGTATATTGAAGCTAACTGCAGTTGTCTGACAAAAGCAGTTCATCAGAGAGATTGCATAAAGGTCAGATATTTCGCTCAGCCATGTCATAATGCCCAGTTCAGGTAACAATTATATGTAGTTACCACACCAGGGGTTACAACTGAGCGTGATAGTGGCAAACACTTTGTGGACATTCCATCCCATACACTGTTAATGTTCTTGCTGCACTACTGGTGATTATGAGCTCAGCACTGCACACAGGTCAGCAGCTTCTGCTTGGGAAGAACCTCTGTATTTATGTTGCTTGGGAGAGCACTGCCTCATCTCTAACGAGCTACCTGACTGAGCCTATTCCTATCCCTGGTAATATGCATATAAACATATCTCAATACACATTTGAAAACCTGACATAAGTCAATCAATATATATACAATCACATCATAGGTCAATGGACTGATGCAATACCACTAAATACAAGGCAAATTTTGTTTCAACCAAAGCTCTCCCTGTGGCATCAGCCCACCAGCAATTGATCCATGGTATGCATCCAATTCTTTCTCCCTTCACTGGCAAGACTGAGGAGATCCTTAGTCCCGTGACTCTCACTTCCAGAGCTCTGTAGTCAGTCCCCCTTGACATGCTTGGGATTGACCCAGCAGTATCATTGGTGCCCAGATGGATGAACAGCAGAGGTTAATAGCCCAACGGTAAGGTAAGAATTGGTATTCTCTCCATAATATCCCAGATTTTTGTGTGTATTGGGTTTACATGGCAAGGTTTCGGTAGTGGGCAGGACTGCAGGGGTGACTTCTGTGAGAAGAGACCAGGAGCTGCCCCTATGTTAGAGACAGCCAGTTCCAGCAGGCTCTAAAACACTGCAGTCTAAAGGTAATCCTATCAGCAGCACTGGTGGGGCCTCTGAGATGACAGATTTGAGAGAGGGTAAAAAAACCTGTGCAGCAGCTGCGAGAAAGAGAAGTGAAAAAATGTCAGGAGGGGGAGGAGGTGCTCCAGGCGCCTGAGACAAGATTCCCCTGTAGCCCATGGAGAAGACCATGGTGAAGCAGATTGTCCTCCAATAGCTCATGGAGGACCACAATGGAGCAGATATCCACTTTGCAGACCCGGACGTCCCCAGGCTGGAGGAGGTTTATTCTGAAGGGCTGCAGCCTGTGGGAAGGACCCATGCTGGAGAAGGCAAAAAACATGAGGAGAAAGGAGCAACAGAGAGGAAGTGTTATGGACTGACTGCAACCCCCATTCCCCATTCCCCTGCATTGGTTGGGGGGAGGACATAGAGGGTTTAGAGTGAAGCTGAGCCTGGGAACAAGTCAGGAGAGTGAGAGGGAAGGTGTTTTCAGTTTTGTTTTTTATTTCTCACTATCCTACTCTTTTATTAATTGGGAAAAAAATTACATTCATCTTCCCCAGGTCAAGTCTGTTTTGCCTATGACAGTAATCACAGAGTCACAGAATGGTAGAGGTTGGAAGGGACCTTCAGAGATCATCTACTCCAACCCCCCCTGCCAAAGCAGGTTCACCTAGAGCAGATTGGACAGAAATGCATCCAGGCAGGTTTTGAATATCTCCAGAGAAGGAGGCCCCACAACCTCTCTGGGCAGCCTGTTCCAATGCTCTGTCACCTTCAAAGAAGTTTTTTCTCATGTTGAGATGGAATTTCCTGTGTTCCAGCTTGTGCCTGTTTCCCCTTGTCCTGTTACTGGGCACCACTGAAAAGAATCTGGCTCCATCCTCTTTATACCCACCCTTTAGATATTTATAAACATTGCTGAGATCCCCTCTCAGTCTTCTCTTCTCCAGGTTAAACAGACCCAGGTCTCTCAGCCTTTCCTCATAAGAGAAGTGCTTCATTCCCTTGATCATCTTTGTAGCCCTCTGCCAGATTCTCTTGAGTAGTTCCTTGTCTTTCTTGAACTAGAGGGCCCAGAAATGAATACTGTACTCCAGATGCGGCCTCACCAGGGCAGAGTAGAAGGGGAGGATGACCTCCCTCGACCTGCTGGTCACACTCTTTTTTAATGCACCCCAGGAGACCATTGGCCTTCTCAGCGACAAGGGCACATTGCTGGCTCATGGTGAACTTGTTGGCCACCAGGACTCTCAGGTCCCTCTCCGCAGAGCTCCTTTCCACCCTAACCTGTACTGGTGCGTGGGGTTATTCCTCCCTAGGTGCAGGACCCCACACTTGTCCTTGTTGAACTTCGTTAGATTCTTCTCGCCCAACATGCTTGCCTATCCAGGTATAACTGTATGGCGGCACAGCCTTCTGGTGTGTCTGCCACTCCTCCCAGTTTTGTGTCATCAGCTGATGACACACTCTGCTGAGGTCATCAGGTCATTGATGAATATATTTAACAAGACTGGACCCAGTACTGACCCCTGGAGAACACCGCTGATTACAGGCCTCCAACTAGACTGCGCTGCTGATCACAACTCTCTGAGCTCTGCTGTACAGACAGTTCTCAATCCACCTCACTGTCCACTTATCTGACCCACACTTCTTAAGCTTACCTATTGGGATGTTATGGGAGACAGTGTCAAAAGCCTTGCTTTCGCCTCTGCTCTCCCCTCATCTGCCCAGCCAGCCAGGCCATCGTAGAAGGTTATCACATTGGTCAAGCATGATTTGCCCTTGGTGAATCCATATTGACCACTCTTGATAACCTTATTTTCCTCTACATGCCTAGAGATGACATCCAGGATGAGCTGTTATACCGCCTTTCTAAGGTAGAGGTGAGGGTGACTGGCCTGTAGTTTCCCAGGTCCTGAGTGATCTCCTTGTCCTTAACTTGACCCACAAAGTCTTTCATCTTATTTTATCCCCTGTCTTCCTAAAGCAGCCAACCAAAGTTAACCCACCACAGGGCACTCAGCAAGAAACACGCCTCCTGCGATATGCAAGTTAGAGCCCATCAGGTGGGTATTTCTGTCCTCACAGGGAGCAGTCTCACCCACCTTTTCCTCCTCACATGAACACTTGTCTCTGGCTCCCCAGGGTACTATACCTGATCTGAAGCTACAGATCTGCAGCTGGTGGGGAAGCAGTCTTCCTTCTCTTGGCAGAAGTCACAGGTTTCCGGCCTTCTTTTTTTTTTGTGGTAATCTCCATCTGCTGCTCATCTGAGGGTATTTTCTCGATCTTTCCTTAAACCATGGGTCTCAGGGTCGTGTCTCTGCACAGTCTCTGCAGAGACACTGGCAATCTTGCTCAGCTACCCTGGTGGTGCATAGTTTGCCTCTTCCTGCAGTTTCTTCATCCAATGGCACCATTCTACTAGCCGCAACCGCTACTTGATCTCATTTCGTTAAGTGCCTTACTCTCTAGGATAGAAAAAAATGACCAGATCTCTTCTGTTGAAACATGAGTTAAATACATTTTGTCTGGGTGAGATATTCACAGTTATATAACATATAGTATTAAATTCTACAAGCACTGATGATTATAATATTCAATGATTTTGGAAATTCAGTGAATTTTAGTAATGTGTATGTGACTATGCGTGCATGCGTGAACACAAAACCGTTGCTCTCCCGATGTGACTCTATAAGCAAATGATATACAGGACGTTATATAAATAACAAATGGTAGTGAAATTTCATTCAAAATGTGTTTGGGGTAATACAGTTTGACTGCAGAAAACAGTAGCCTACATAAAATCACAAATATTATGTGCTGTAAAAGTCAGTTGTTTCTCTTCTTTGGATAAACAAATAGAAATAAACATAATGAGCATGCTAAACTGCTTTTTTTACAAAAGTTTATATACAAATATGCAAGACCTGCCTATATATGAGCTGGTAAAATGGTAATGTTGCATATTTCATTATATGTTGTAATTATGTTTTAATACAGTATCTTCTTTTCTCATATTAACATAAGATTTTGCATTTCTTTGATTGGTATTAGACAATGTGTTTATTACTATTTTTATGAAAATTGAATAAATATTAGATTAACATGAACCGTTGAAAATTAAAATTAACAGCTTTTATATATTTTAATCATGAAGTGATAGAGGTCTCTTCTGATCCAGATTAAATTAATGCAATTTTTGCTTGTGACTTCTCAAAATGCCGCAAGATAATCATATTGTGTGTCTAAGAGAGAAATATGACTAAATCTTCTGTACTGTGTAAACAAGATAGTTCATAGTCTTTACTACTGGGGATAACAAATCTTACCGTTACAAATGTAAATAGGTCAATTTACAAATAACTTCTTACACTTAACTGTGCGATTTTGGTCTTGTTATATTCTGTTTGCTTTAAATGTTTGTCCCTCAACTTTAAAAGCTCTATTACAGGGGAGGATCTTCCCTTACAGTCAGTAGAAGGAATCTCACTGACTCAGGTCTGTATACATATTTAAGTACATATTACTCAAGTCTAACTCATGAGTTAATACATTTGGATGGACCTTTTCCTATAACATAATCACACATACTTTTTTTTCTTTTGTTTTATTACAGAGGGCTAAATAGGCATAAACACTTAGATATATTGCTGGGATATTAGATTGTGCTAGAGAGAGACGTCATGTATTTTATTTGCTATTTTTTTATGATATATTCCCTGAAGGGGATGAAATCACAAACTATCACAAATTATGTCACAAAGTATGCTAAGTGTCAGCTAAGTATGAATATGCTAAATTATTGCATAAAATTTTTTCTACAAATATAATAAAATATCATGATGTACGGATGATATAATAAAAATGTCATGGGTTTTTTTTTTCATAGTATGTTGGATGTCATGTTTCTCACATTGGTGAGAATGTGCTTTCCTCAGGGAGCTACTCGCCGTGCTCAGGGGAGATAAGATTTCACAGAATGCAAGATGTAGCAGACAGAAGAGCTGGTAAAATGCTGGGGGAGCCTGAAGGATCAGGATACTCAGCTGAGAAAAGGAGAGAGCAGCTGGCCATACATCAGAGATAATAGCAAAAATCTTCTTGGAGATTGTGGGGAGTCTGTTACTATTTGCAGACGTGGGTTAATTCATAGCAAAGGTGGACCAAGGACCATCTTCAAAGGCACCGTGAACAAGCAGAGAGCGCTGTATGTGATTTTTTTTTTTAATTATTTCCATTGTGTCTGACATAGTCACTTTTAGTTGGGTCTACTTAAAAGAATGAAGTTTTTTTGGTATCTAGTCTGATAGAACCTGTCCTTTTTATTGTGTGGGATTTTGGATGGGGTTGGGTCGGGGTTTTTTTTGGGGGGGAGGGGAAGGTAACTTTAAAAGTGACCTTCATTCTTATTTGGGGAATTTAGAATAGGAGACAGGCTAGGCAGATCCACCTCAAAGCTCTGGCTAACTCCAGGTCTCTTCAAAGCCTTTAGGGCACACAGGGTGAAAGTATGCTTCCAGATGGAGACAAAACTACCCTTTTCCCAGAGGAGCTGTGAAAATTTGCACGCTGCATCAACTTTCATATTTTTTAAACTATTTTCTCACAGACTTATGTTTGTGCATGAGCGAGTCGGTGTCCCATGTCTTCTCTATCCTTTTTGAAGTGATTAGCGCCTCTGGGATTTCTAGGAGGAAACACGTTTCCTGTTCTCTCATGAGGCAGCTGTTTAAGGAATGACAAAATATTTGTCCTTTGCAAAGGATCCGTAATTGGCAGAACATAACTTTACAGTATTTGTATACTCTTTCAGGACCATCCACGGTAGTAGTAGACAACCTATAGCTTGTAATATCACCAATTGTTAACAGTCTGATTTTCCAAAAAGATGTCAAATATTTGCTACAGAAAACTTTTAATACTGTGTGAGAAAACTGCAGCATTCTGTATCAGCATGCAACCCTGTCTCCTGCGTTATGCTATCCATATTCTAAATACTTCATCTGTTTGAAGTTCAGTGGGAAATGAATTCCCCTAGCTACAATAGGCATTTGGGGCATGCAGCCCCTGATTATGAATGCTTCAGGGAAAATAAGCAAGGATTTCACCTGTAACAGGAAGCGAGTAAACCAAAACTGTTTCAGGGGTTTAAAATCTGATTGTTTTATTTCCCGTTATGAAAGTTAGAATTAAGCATTCTAGTAGTCTTTTAGTAGCAGATCCCAAACTTGTTTTCTGGAGTGATACATAATGTTGCATTGGGTATACTATCAACCACTTCCTAGTAAATCCATCTTGTTCACACCGAAGGTCCACCCTGCTGTTAAATATTGCATGAATTCCAATTAAAGTATTGGATGGTAATTACACTCCATAAATAAGGCCATTCTGTCTCCAAAGCAGAGATAATGCACTAATACTATCAAGTCTTCCTTCCATATGTGGAAATTCTGACTGTTTATCTTAAACTGAAACCAATTCAATATTTGTTTTTTCCAATGCAAACTAAGACCAGGAGTCCAAAAGCATCCGTATCTTTCCCGTTTAGCCTTCTACGTGGCAATGATACCTAGACCTAGAACTACAGATATCAATACTTAAACAGCAAAGAAATGCATTTGAAATTTGTACAACAAATCTGCTTCTGTTTATTTTCTATACTAGTGAAAGAGCCTTGACAGTGTTGATGTGAGTGGACTTTTTGCAGATTCTGATTTGTAATAGGGATACAATCAGTCGTCTTTCAGCTTCACTGCAGTCAGCTTGTGGGTTGGCTTTATAATAGTAGTTATCATTCCACCTGAAAACTTTAGGTGTACATTGTTCAGTCCTTTCCTTTAACTTACCCGATAGCAGGTTTGCATGGATGTAAGTGAAAGGATAATTTCCCTCCTCGTTGATACAGATATGGCATGAATGTCATGGCACCATAGAAGATTCATGATCAGACTACAGTAATAGTCTTAAAATACTTAATCACATCATTCTCAAGAGAAGTTACACTGTAATCAACGGAATTAAACTTACTTTAAATTTTGTGTGTGATGGAAGTTCTTCCCAATAAAAATGTAATGTTCATGTATTTAACACCTTTCATTTCAGGAAACCAAAGTATTGTGCTAGTCATTATAAAAATAATATTTGCTATATTATATAAAAGTCTGTCTTCTGAATTACCTGTCCTATCTCTAACTGTAACCAATAGTAACCAAATATTTTACATAAAAGGAAAGAATCATGCAGCAAGTGGATGTAAGGTAATTTATCATACATAAATGTCCCATCTTAATCCTGCATATTTAGAGATTTAAATAATGAACCATGAATTTTTGTCATCCTTGAAAAGCATTTCAAGATATTAACTATTATAACTTGATACTCTTATTGTCCGCATATACAATTCCTATATCTGCCTGAGGACAAATAATATCCTTGCAAAGTTGATGTTACCTACTTTTCAGCCATAGCATGTAGAAGCTAAGGGAACAAACTTCCCTCTCATCTGTATGGTAGCCTCTTATTTTGACACCCCGTAGACACTGGTGCAAACTTCTTATTCCATTGTTTGTAATTTCTAGTAATTACGAACTGTGTAATAATCTGGGTTAAAAGGTCTTTTTTCTTTCTTTCTTTTCTCTCTCTTTTTTTTTTCCCCACCCCAATATCGTCCTCTATCAAATCTCCACTTAAACTGGAATGGATGTCTTTCTTGTAGTTGTATGGTGACTGACTTGTACTGTATGAGTATCCCAAAGTTATGGAGCTATGCAGTTGAAAGCCTGGGGTATTTGAGCTATTTTAGTATTTGTCAATAAATAAGGTTCCTTTAGATGCAATGGAGGGCTTGACAGTATTTGCCATATGAGTATGACAAAACAACAAATAGTAAACAAATCAGTTAGTTAGTCTTTTTCCCCTCAGCTTCTTCCACCTTTTAGTCATGCGGTAACTAAGAGAGTACAGTTTACAGCATGCCAAGAATATAAGACTGTGAGAAGCTAAGGTGACAGATGGGATATAAAAACGTGAATAAAATAGGCTGGTACTAGTCCCAGGTGGTCACCAAGGGCTGCATAGGTGGAAAGATGTATTAGTGGCCTAGTGAACATCAGTGATGAGCTGGTCCTCAATCTTTGTGATGGCATAAGGGGAAAAAACATACAAAGTTTACAGCCTCCTAAAATCCAGCATAAGTACTCTGGAGTTTACAAACTCCCAAAATGTTGTCATATACTGCCATATGACAGTCAATGTCAATACCGTGTTGAGGTGCGTGAATATAGAACTACATGTTACATAGCTAAGCACACAATATTCTTTTTAAAGGCAGTAGGTGAAATTGTTTCCATTGTTCCTGTGGCACATTGGGCTTGACACCTGGCATTGCAAGCAAAGATACAGAAAAGTTAGAGAAGGAAATAAAAAAAGATAATATGATTTATGAAAAAAGAAAAAGTAATAACCTTGAACAAAATCATCACAGTTTTCAGGAAGATGTTGCTATAAATGGAAATATTATTATTTTTTTTAAGGGATGATCCATAAAAACTGGAGGGGAGGAAGAGAGACATTGTTTCAGTAGGTGTAAACATCAGTTTATCATGGGAAGACAGTGTAATCTTGGAACAAAAGGCTTCTCAGTTGATAATGTTGGTGCCATCCCTTACCCTTTGAATTGCCTTGGGCAAACCATTCTACTTCTTCACCTCTGTGTTGTCAACATGAAATGAAGATGACAATTTTTTTACACTTTGTTCACAAGCAGTCTTGGAAGGATTAATTACTTAACCTCTGTACTGTGTTTTGAACATGAAATGTGTTATATAGAGGTGAAGTGGTATTATTACGGTAATCAGTAATAAAAAGAGATGTATTTTTTATATGAAGGCAAATCAGTAATTTTATTTAATCTTCATCTTATTCAGAAGAAAGAAAATATATTTTCAAAACAAGTAACAGCTATCCAATTAAGCTAAAACTCCTCCAAGTCTCTTTGTAGTCTTGGAAATAAATTGAATACCTTATTAATTAAGTATCAAAAATTTTATGATAATTTTATTTGTAAACATTATTGAATCCATTCTTAACATAAAAGGAGTTTTAGTAGTTTTAGACAATTAAAATAGGAAATCTTTGTATGTCTTAAGATCTGAAGTGGGTTATTTCAGAATTACTTGAAAGAACTGATCAATATTTTACAGTTTCACCAGTGTATGTAGTTATTTAAGGCACTTTGATCAAATTGAATTATGGGTCTTTTATCACCCTGTGACAGTCAACATTTCCAATAGATAGCTGTTGACAACAGTGATCTTGAGTCTCTAATTATATTGTCCACAAAAAAAGACAGCTTTTTCAATAACAACTAAAACAGTCATGACCTGGCACTACAAAAACAGCGAGATTTATGGACATCAAATGTAAGGAAAGAACGGAGTCACTGAGAAATGTGCAAGCAATAATAAAAAAGTTAAGGGACCAAACAGCTGTTCGGTGCTATTTTACCAAGGTTTTAAGTAGTTCAGAAAAGACACAGAGATAACAGCACCATTTAGACAGTTTTCAGATACCAAGGAAAGAGCAATCTGGCATTGTAACTACCTTATCTTTATGTATGTCAAGTCTATCTGGATTTAAAAGTACAATGTGTTAAAGTAGACAGACTAAGTAGGAACAAAAGACTAAATAAAACAAAATCTGCTGAAAGGTTGGATTATTTTTAATTTTGTTGTTGCATATGTCAATCAAATATGTATTACAGTATTTGTCTTCTTATGAAACTCTCTTTGCTTTACTGAGAGTTGTTAAAGTTTAGTGTGCCAAATGAAGTGCTATTGTAGGAAATATGAGTTAGAAATTGGTAGAAAAAAATGAAGTTTTACCAGCCAAAAGTTAAGATTTTTGACATCAAGAAGTTGAGGGTAAGGCTGATTAAGTTTATGATATAAGCACATTACTTGAAAGTAACCGTTACTGAAGTAGAAACCAATTATGATAAAGAAATATTTGCTACTTTTAAAGCCCCTTTAGACTAAAGTGCAAAAGGGCATTCCCTTTCCATTGTCTGGAAAAGACCTTTGAAGAAGGTCTCAGATGTTTCAGGCAGACACTGTATTGACCTATAAATCGGTAAGCTACATGCCAGTCCTTTGCAGATTCTGACTCCAGGAGAACCTTTGGATTATTTAAATTTTAAAGAATTCCATCAGATTACACACTTTTTATCTAGCTTTGGATAATAATTCTTCATTAAATATACTTTTACACATTTCATTCACTACGTGCCCACATGAATGTAGGACACACATTTTGCTGTGTTTTCAAAAGTATTGAAGAAAGATTTTTTTAAAAAAGCAATTAAGGTTAATGCCAATATAAAAACCAAGGTCAGACTGTAGTTTGCTAAGTATACAAGAACTACTTAGAAAGTACATCTTCTGCCTACCTTCTGATGAGAAGTTTGTATTATTATTTCTCAGAAAATAATAATTATTGGGAAACACTAAGGATATCCTAGCTTAATCAATTGTATCTCAAAAGGAAATGGCTGTATTCACAAATGCCAACAGTGAATAGGATTTCCAAAGTCTCCTCAGATGAAATAACCAGTGGTAGAAGGTGGCCTTGAAAAGAATAGCTAATCGGGTTTTAGTTTATAGTCATGCAGTGTAGTTTGTTTCCTTCTTAATCTCTGTAGTTACTTTCTTCCATAAATTGTTTTCTTTTGCTGCTATATCTACTATATCTACTATAAAAACTCTTCTTTTAATCCTTTTCTGACTGCATAGCAGCTCAAAATAGATGTAGAGTTCAGTTGCACTGTGGTTTCTGTGGGTCTTGGTCAAGATCCAGTCAAGATCTCAGTCAAGAGTGCATATATAAATCCCATGTATCTACATGCATTGAAGTGTGATTGCCCCTATACTTATTAATGTAAAGTGAACAATTCAAAGAAAAAATTTACACTGAGAACAATCTCTATCATTTTGCTTCTCAGTAAGCAATCAATTCAGTAATAACTTAACAAGTCCACCAGATAGCACATAATCACCCTTAGGTTTGTTAGCATTTACAAAATCAGGGGGACATTTGTGTTGTTCCTGGAGGAATGTAAAACTCCAGAATTGAAGATCACTAATTCTGGTACCAGACAAGGGAGGAATAGTCAAGTGTAACCCTTCAGAAACTGCTAAAATGATGTGTGTACTGACTGTGATTGGGAAGATTTTCTGTTCTGTAACAGCTATCACACGAGACATGGAACAGAATTGAGTCTCTGACTGTGGGATTAGGTCTATACAGTATGTCAAACAGCTACTGACAAAAAGCCCCCACATATTGCAAAGAAGGATGTTGCATTCTTTCCTTTGCATTGTTTTTTCTGAATTTTGCAATTAAGGGCAGTTACTTGCTAACATAAACTGAAGTTAGCTAGAAGCAGGATTTTAAATGCTTAGGGCAGTGGCAAATCTCATTACTGGATTTTGAACCACACACAGAATCCTAGTCCATCCTTTCCAAGGTTAGCAAAGACATACCTAAGTGCATGATATATGGTTTGAAATACTTGAGTAACAAATCAATTCCTTTTTTACTTTAGTATCAAAAAACCCTGGTATTTATACAGAACACAGTCACATCATTCCAGCAGAATGATTATACATAACACACTTACTTTAGCCAGCTAATTTAGGAGTGCAGTTTTAGTTTTGGAGGTGATTCCTCTGAATGACTTGTGACAAGTGCATTTTTTTTTCCTGTTTTATTATCATTGCAAATTATTTCTCAAGTAACCCATGTGGATTTCTTGAGAAAGCCCAAATGCATTATATGATTATGTAATTAGATGCTACATCGTAATGAACATGTGGTGAAAAAGAATGAATTAAGATCATAGAGAATAAATTTAGCTCTGACATTTGCTACTTTGGAGTGCTTGTTTTTACAGCTCTAGTATTCTATTAATAGCTTTGTTTGTGTAAACGTGGAGATGTAGCATGATACTATGGCATTTTCCTCTTACTTTCAAACTCCAGAAGGAAGAAAATTAAACTGAGAAGCATGACTTCAATTACTTTAAAGATAGTGTGGTCCTGCATTGGAAAACATTGTTTCTGCTTAGCTGAAGATGCTTAAAACAATGACAGGAAACTCAGTACATTTAACATCTATAAGTGAGCTACTTCTGCCCATTTATGACTTACAGCAAAGAAAGTGGTGACTATAGTACTCAGCTGGGATGATATCAGAAAAATCTGGGAAGCTGTTTATGGAACACAGATTCACCAATTCATTTTTACCTTAAGGAGAACCATAAAGAAAAATGAATTTTAGATCCTGACTGTATATAGGCTTCTGTTGTCTGCATATCTTATTGTTATAAGGCACAGAAGCATAAATTTAGAACTTGAATAACTTTTAAGAGAAAATTGAGATGGTTTGAGCACTGCAAACTCTTCCAGCTTTAGATGGCTGCTGACTGAAATTTTGGTATAAAAGTCTCAAAATATAGCTAAAAGCTAAATCACTCTATAAGTCTCCAACTATGTTGAGGTTTGTTTGTTTGTTTTAAATTCTATGATTCATATAATGAAACAAGTTTTATCAAATAAATTATTTTGAGTTTGGAATGCAGAAATGTATGGATTGACCAGATACTATGAAGGACTTTCACTACAAGCAAACTGTGAAATAAGAAAGTTTTCTCATGTTCTTTTTTTTTTTCAAAAAAGGTTCTTTTCTTGGCTTAAAGCCAGCTTTATGTCTCAGTTACTTTAGATTCCAGAAGCATCATTCTTGTTTGTTTGACTCTCTTTTTTTTTGTATGCAAATAGAGTATATTTTAGCAATAGGTAGCATTCAGGTTTGCATCCTAATTGGTGACTTAGAATGCCCAGCATTATCCTTCAGCAAAGTCAGCCTTTCATATTGAAATTCTGGAGTGTCAGAATGACTGAGAATAGATGGAGAACTATTAATTATGTTTATTTTAAACTGTCCCAGAGTTTCAATAACTTTCTCCAGGGGAGGTGGAGAGCATAGCATTTACCTACTTGTGATTTTATATTAATGTGATTTTATATTAATGGTTTTAAATGTCCTAATTTTTAATATTAAAAAAGAAACTATGTGACGTCTGAGATTTACATTTTCTTTTGTATTTTGTATTGCATTGTAAATGTTTACTGGTATTTCTCTCTCTTTTGGGGTCACTGTAATTGGTCTTTTAGCTGATCAAGAAGAGTCTTTACAAGTAGAATATTGATAGATACGTACATATATATATATTTATATATGTGCATATACATACACACACATGCACGTGTGCACATAAAAATAAATAAAGGTATAAGGCAATTACGTATGGGCTAATAAATGCACAAGATCATAAGGACTTAAGAAACTGCTAAGCTAAGCAGGAGTGGGCCCAACACCCCAGTAAGACATCTGAAGAGCCTTTGCTGGCCAGGCAGCCAATGGGGCAGGAAGGAGCCCTCAGTGTTGGCAGCTTGCTGTCTTGTAAATCCTCTGACACTGATATTTTTCTGCATTTTCCCTTTAGGGTTTTAAACACATCCATGACACTGGTTTTCTACCTGCTAATAATCTCTATCTCTACAGTCCTACTTCTGTCTACATGTCTTATCTTGCGTGGACCCAGACTTTCTCACTGCTCTTTCTTAAAATGTAACAAATTCCCCTATCTCTGAGCCATGGTATCAGTGCTAGGCCTTGGATCCTTGAAAGACAGATGCAGAATTCCCTGTTTGGGGTGAGAAGAGATTACAGTTATTTAGGAAGGAAAGGGTCATACAGGCATCCTGATCATAGAATTCATTTTAGTTAAATCAGTTAGCTTTATCAAAAAAAAAACCAAACCAAAAAAAAAAGCATTAGAAGTTTCCATTAGCATGAAAGTGTAGTAAGGACAGAAAAAGCAAATAGGTCTTTCTCTTATAATAAGGAATGTTAAAATAGTCCAATAATTTTTGGAGATTAGAGGAGGCAGCTACTGCTAAGTGGTTTATCAGAGTTCGCACTAGACAGAAAAGGGCTAGCCTTGGCACACAAAATGATCAAATCCCATCATTCTCCACTTTCCATTTCTCTTGCATCTGACCTTAAGTAGCAACATCTTCAAAAGCTAGCAAATGTCTGTCAGCAACAGATGTAGAACTGGAGTATGCCAATGTTAGGTGCAATACATATGGAAATGTATTTTCCTTCATGTAAGCATGCAATTTTCTATACACACACAATTTTCTATACGCACACCTAGTACAATAATAAAGCATCCTTTTAAATCTTCTGATCTTAAGACTTGTTTTAGGAGATGTAACACTGTTATTCTCAGCTTACAGATGGGGAAACTAAAATCCCAGAGCCAGAATAATTTTTCCAAAGCCATAGATGAAATGAACCAGAGAGGCTGCAGGGAAGCTCACATCTTGAGTATCAGTTCAGTATTCTGTCTGTGTGACTTCAGTGCACTCTTACCCACACTTAAAGCCCCTGTAGTACTCCAAAGTATACGCCAAAAATCTGACACGGGCAAGTCAGACCACTGAGTAACTTCATATCATTAACCATGAGAAGTTCTACTGTTTGAGAAGAAACTTCATTCCTAAATTAATTCACTAAAGCTGTTTAAATCAAAATAGATTCTAAAATGCAATTCAATAGGGTCACTGGTGATGTTAGGTGTGTTTATTTAACCATCTATAACGTTCTTGGTTAAAAGGCAGGAGGATTTAGAAATTGAATCTTTGCCTTTTTTCAGCTTTGGTACCAGATTAGGATGCATCCTTCACTTTCCTTGCTTGCAAAAGGAGGATACAAATAAGGTATTTTCAAAGGACTTGAAATCTGGACAAAAATTATGATAGTTTTCAGATGTGAATTAAAAACAGGCCTGCTCCAATAACTTCTGATATTTAGTACCTGCATAATACTTTTTTTGGTTGGAAGGGGAAGGAAGAATTGAACATTAGAAGTATAGGATAAGGAGTAGGGAGAGTGAAAGTGGTATGATATCTTCTACATGTTTCCTCATAATGTCGTCATACATTTTAAAATGTGAGAAGAGACACTGCTCTGATATGTGATGCAGAAATAATTGCCTTCTGTGTTCTTCTAGCACATAATGTAAAATAAAAGGGTATCTAATATTTTATACTCTTTCACCACACATATCGTAGAAGGCCTTTAAGAGATTTGTGAAAGATCCTGTAATGTGATTTATTTTTTTTGGCAGCAGTGGGGTCATTGAAGTACCTCGGACTGTCTTCTGAAGGTTAATTAATTTTATGCTAAGAAGCTAGTCTTTCAGAAGCAGCCATCTAGTGGAAATAGAAAAGTCTTTAATTAACAAACATCAGATCTCATACTCAGTAGAATTATATGAAGACACACAAACCTGCAGTCTTTATATTATCTCACTATATAATTATTCCTTCATATCCTCCAGTACCCCTGGTTTTCATCAAAAAAACCCCAAAACCTTTGTGCTTCTTCAAATTGGATCTTGCTTTTTATTAAACTGCTGCTAATACTAGAAGAATACTTCAGAATATAGAATTAGTTGGAAGAGTCTTTCTTCGGAATTTCATATAAAATAATGAATATTAAACCCTTTGCTTTCAAAGACTGGCTTTTATATCTGTGTTCTTAATTCCAAACATTAAGAACCAATATTCTAAGAAACTATTGATCTATTTTTAAGTAAATTTCAAGAGAAATGCAAAAATATTTTGCTGTCAATATCCAAAAAGGATATTAATACATTACACAGCAGGGATTGTGTAGGACGTGAATCACTACAGTTTGAGATAAATATTTATTACAGTTTAGCTTTTAGATTCTGTCTCAAATTACAGCTTCACTCTGCTAAGCATTTAAAATGTATGTAGTGAGGGATAGTTCTCTCAGCCTATAGTTTTAATAGGTGAGACAGATTATGGGTAGGGCAGGGCACGGGAGCAAAAGACCAAGAGAAATGAAATGACCTCCCCCACGTCATGCAATGCTCAATACCTCGTAGTACCCAGAGGTTTGGCCTAGGTCCCTGGAGAGGTTCCATTTACTCCTCTGCACCTTGTATGATGTTTTCTCAAATTAAAAAACAATAATAATCTGAGAATGAAAATATAGGTAAACAACAAAATACCCTATGGGCTTTCCAGAACATATTAAAAATATTGTCTCAGTCCTAAAATAGCACTTGTTGGTAGTGGTATGGGAGGGTGTTTTGTTCTGCTTTTACAAAAATTTGCCAGTGAGTAATTATAACTGAAAAAAATGTAAAATAAGTCAGTGAACTCTTCGCTTTTATACGCATTAGAAAGATGAAAGAAAATCAGTAGCACAAACCCAAAAATACAGAGCCACCTTATGTAATAAATCTGAAGCTCAGTGCTCTGCAGAAGATCAGCCAGGGTATGCTGTATCTTTCTGTACTTTCCTTCTCTAAACATTGACAGAACAGATTATTTTGACCTCAGATGGCGATTAGGAAAAACATTCAGGCTTCTGCAGATTCCTTTAGTGCTGTAGAAAAACTTTCACTGCATGGACCCTCAGGGATAGAGTGTTGGTTAAAAAAAGAAACCAAATTATTGACATCTTGGCATAGGATAATGCTCACATGGGGAGTCTAATCTTCTCAACAGGATGGACACTCACTGTTCAGTGGAGGTGGATGGCTCCATTGCTGACAGCAGCATCTTTAGCTCAATTGCATAAGACTCTCCAAACTGCTCTTTTCCTCATTTCTTATTCTCCAGCTGACCACGGTCCTATAAGACACCCCAGCCCATGCATTATCCATCTCTATTAGTTATCTTACTTACATATAAAATACCTTTTAAATATCTCAACTGTGTACATTAGACTATTCTCTGCAGCCATTTCTGCATCTACATGAATCATTTCTACTGTTTATTGTGGTTAACCTTGGCTGGCTGCCACATGCCCACTCAGCTGCACTCTCACTCCCCCTCCTCAACAGGACAGGGGGGGAGAAAACAAGATGAAAAAGCTCATGTGTTGAGATAAGGACAGGGAAATCACCAGTTACTGTCATGGGCAAAACAGACTTGACTTGGAAAAAAAATCATTTAATTTATTGCCAGTTAGCAGAGTGCTGGATGGTGAGAAACAAACACAAAAACTGAAACAACACCTTTGCCCTTCCTCCCTTGTCCCAGGCTCATCTTCCCTCCTCTACTTTGCCTTTCCCCACCAAGTGGTGCCGGGAGATGGGGAACGGGGGCTTTGCTGTCAGTCCATAACAGCTCCTCTCTGCCACTCCATCCTTCTCACATTTTTCCCCTGCTCCAGCGTGGGTACTTCCCACAGGCCACAGTCCTTCAGGATAAACCTGCTCCAGTGTGGGGTCTCCACAGGCTGTAGCTTCCTTCAGGGCATATCCACCTGCTTTGGCATGGGGTTGTCCGCAGGCTGCAGTGTGGGTATCTGCTGCACCGTGCTTTCTCCAGGGGCTGCAGGGCAATCCCTGCTGGGGCATCTGGAGCCCCTCCTTCCCCTCCTCTTTCCACCTTGATGCTCACTGGGACATTTTTCCCCCTCAGCCCCGGCTGCCGGGCAGTTCTGCCCTGACTGACAGAGGCTTTCCCCGCGGCGCCGCCATGGTGGCTGCGGGGCTCAGCCGTGCCCTGCGGGGGGTGGGTCGGAGCCGGCTGGAACCGGCTGCGTCCGGCTCGGGGCAGCCCCGGCCCCTCACCACAGGGGCCGCCCGGCAGCGCCTCCGGACAGCACCTGGGCACCTGATATAAATGCCTTGTCTATGTACGATTTAATCGTTTACGGAATAGGAACTGTCTGGGACTCTCCAGGTCGCTCCATCAAGGATGTTGACCAGCCTATTTAAGGTGTTGGGAGCTCAAGCGATCGTGCAGTTTCAAGTCGGTCCTCTCTTTCAAACCAGGCCCTTATTTTTTTCCCTGTGCAGACAAGCAGCTGGGGAGTTACGTGTTCACTCAGGGAGTTAACCACTGCTTAAGAGCAGCGGGAGTGCACACAGGCCCAAAAAGCCAGTTAAACCACAATTAAAGCTCTAGAAGAAACTTGAGTCTCATCCTTATATCTCACTTAGCTCTGGTCACGCTCTGTGTGCTCAGTGGGAGCAAGATTCACTATTTCATGTGTAATTCTGCCTCCCAACATAGGGTGGTAAGTCTTCCAGCGGGGCAGTGCACTTCCACCTCTCCCTGCCCCTGGTTTGCCATGGCAGCCTTCTTGCCCAGCTGAGGGGACGACCAGAAGGCATGGTATCATTGCACATCAGCGTCCCACGGTAGTTATGAAAGCAGTCCTGAGTCAAGCCCATTTTCTTAGCTAGCTGCTAAGAATACTGTCTGCGTTGAGGTCTGTTCCCATTTTAGTTACTTCAAGTCTTTTTTAAGGAGCTGGTTGCAAGGCTAATATTTTTAATGTAATTATTCAGTTTAAGAATCTTGCAACACGTAAAGTTATCTGAGTCTTCTCATCATGTCTATCTCCCATCAAATTATTTTAGGACTTGACTTTAAAGTTTCTGTAGCATTTTCATTTTACTTTGAAATCATTAGAGTATGAAGACAGACATATGTCTTTATTTGGATGTAATATTAGAAATGTAAAGGGTGGATAAAAGAGAAATACATTAAAAAATCACTTATTTAAGTATTTAAAACAGGCAACCTCTCTTTCACCTAAATTAACTGTGATTTTCCTGTAGGAAACATTTTATTCTGGGCCAGACCAGAAGAAACATTTAATTACTTATTCCACATCTTAATTAGCTATCTCCCAGATAACATTCCTTTTTTACCTCAGCCAGATTTATCTTGAACTTCCAAGATAACTGTTTGTTCTTAGTAGTTTCAATTTGGACTCTATCCTTAATCTCATCCAAGTTAAGTCAAAGGCCATACCTCCCCAGAAGAAAGTTGTTTGAAGTTGTTTGCACAATCTAAGAAAAGAGTTGGGCATTCTTGGGCAGAAATATTCTATGTATCATCATTATTATCAGCAATTGTCAAGATTAAATCTTGGAAAAATTTTAACAATCTTTTTTTGGGGAGGAGTAGGTTGTAATTGTATACAGCTTGTTTAAATTCTTAAGAATAACTGTAGGCATGCACTGTGGTGTTTTTGCATTGTGTCTTTTTGCCCTTCCTCTGTCCTTTGCTTTGCACAGCAGCATAATTCAACATTTCTTAGGACAGACATCTAGCAGTCCATCCTCACCCTGGCCTTGCTGCTGTTGAGGAAACTTCCAGTTTGTTGACAGTGGCTAATGATTCGTTTGTCAGAGGACAGTTTTCTAATCTGGGCAAGAGCTGTTACGTATGGAATAACTTTGTTCTCAGAGACAGACAGTATTACGTTACAGAACTTCCTGGGGTATAGGAATTGTTTTATTGATTCCATACAGAAGGGGAACACAACTTAACTAGTACCCTGTCTTTGATTGTTGGCAGAGGTAAGTGTTTAAAGCTGAGTGCATGCTCCACTGGCTGAAATGGTATTAGCTGGAATTAAATAAAACAAAAGTTTTATTTAAAGAAAATAAATATGTGATTCACGTACTTCTGTCCAAAGCTATCATTGTCTCTGGAAGTTTCTTTATTGTGACAGAAGAAAAATGGGAGGGGTGTGTGTGTGTGTGTTACTGTGTTTCTTGCTCTTTTGTTACTTTTTTTAAGGAGGGAATACTTCAATAGAATAAGATCAATGCATTTCTACAGAATTTTCAAAAATAACATTTACAGTGTAAAAAATTAAAGTACTCTGAGCACTGCATTCAGACAGCAAGTTGTTTCACTTAATGTGTTAAATCTGAGATGCTATTAAAAATAGAAAAGACTCAGCAAAACACATCTTTTAGGCATGTGCTTTAGAATCATCAGAAGTAGAGATAATACTTTTTTCNTTTAAATATGGATATATATATAAATATTTGCCAACCTTCAAGATGATTTCCCAGGAAAGACTACAGAAAAGTCAAAATATAAATATTTCTGAGGACATTGTTAGGCTTCTGAAAAAGGTAGGAGGGACTTCCTAGATTTGGTATGTAAAAGGAAACAATAACTTTGGAGTTCCTAAAGGTAGACGCTGATGTTTAGATTTCCATTCTGCATCACAGAGATTTAAATGATTAAGTGTAGGAACACTTGCATCACAGTTCTTAATTTTGTGATAATTCTTCTCTCTAATGACACAGCTGGAATCTGTGGAATCTGCAAAAATGAATAATAAAGACTAGCAACTTCCTTTTCTGTTATTCATTAAATTTTCAAGGTTCAGAAGCTTAGTAATTCCTGGCCAAAATCCAAACAGCTACAAAATGCTACTTATCCAGTTGTACAAGTAATAGTGAAATGTATCTAATAACTTGTGTTTGAACCTCCTGCCATTTAATGGTTTTGATGTTTTATTCTCAGCTTTTTTAGAGGTGGCATGAAGGAAAGACTCCACAAACAGCCTGCATCCCTCCATACTTGCAATGGTGCAGCAATCTCAAGTTTTAGTCTAAATGTAGTGAAAAACTAATGGATTATAGCACAAAGCTGGCATCTAAAAATGAGAATTCAAGGAGTGGATCTATGGCTAGCAGCTAATGCTCACTTTTACATGAGGGATAATGCTTATTTCGTTTTCACCAAGGGCATGAAATTCTAATGTAATACTAAGGTAAGGCTTCATATGTGTGCTGAAGGCCAACACAATGCCTAGGTTCGCTCCAAGTACCTTTCAAAAATGAGAGGCAAAACTAATGCAAGAGCGTTTCCTGGATCCTCTGCGAGGGGTAAATTTTGTTCAGAGTGTGAAGAAGGGCTGTTTTACATACTTCAACTATTTAGCAATCCATGCCACCATGCTTTTAGCATGATTTTCACTCAGCTGACTAAGTCGTATTGTGCATGATAACCAAGTTGTAAAGAACAGGGTGACAACTGTTGATAAGGACAAGTATGAGGAAAAGAGAACATTTAGGGAGTGTGAAAAAGCAGCGCCTACAATTAACACAGAGAGGGAAGAGGAATGAAAATATATTTTCAGATTCCCTGTGTTTTCAAGTTCACAGGTCCTTGCTATCCCAGTTTGCACCATGACAAATATAATGAGAAATGGGGGAAGGCGCAGTGAAGACAAGCTTACCATGTTGCTAGCCTGTAGGCTTCATTCTCTGAAGCTGTCAAATAGGTTGACATTTTCCAGCATGAAATCTATCCTTCTGCTTAAGGTGTGCATATTCAAATTACTCATTTATGCAAATTGTTTCCTGAAATAATTTACATAAATGTGAGACATGGAGGTGTGCAAAATGTGGTAGTTATATAAGACAACCAACCTCTAAACAGATTAATTTGTTTTAAATATGTTTCTCATTTCTATGTACTGTTCCGTGAGTTATTTAAGCATATTTAGGATTTTCAGTCCTGTAATTATAAAATGAATTTCATTTAATTTCAGTTCTTACTGTCACCAAAACTAAGAACTTGCTGTTCCCTGTGTGAGGATTCACTACAGAAGCAGATCAAAACTGCTGGGCATCAGTGGGACTCTGGGAAAACAAATGGCCTTTTCCTGCACACTCTATTCAGTCTCCACTCATATCCACGCATTCAGCACTCACTACTGCTGTTCAGACAACAGATTGAAAAGAAACAAGCTATCTGTTAAGATGAAGAGTCCATTCCATCTATACATGTATGCATTTATCAATATAATGAATACCAACACACTTAACTCAGATGCATACACAATGATAGCTTAAAAAATCTGAATGAGGTCTTCTTGAAATACTTACTGCCATTAACATTATCCTTTATTTTTCTCCTTTCAGAAAGCACAAGAACATCAGCTAAAATGGCTCAAGAGTTGTCTGGATTTTACCTCTTTTTTTGAGGCAGGAATGAACTAAAAAGGGGAAATTACCTTTTTTTCTCTCTTCCTTAGCAAAGAATTTCTGAAGAAAATAGTTTACGCTTTTTGATCACTATAAGAAACGTGTCACCTTAAAATGTTACAAACCTCTGAGGCCAGATCCTGTCACCTTGAAGTATTAGTAGCCAGTGAAACAGGCGTAGAGCCTTTGTGTTAGCTTTACTCTACTAAAGCCATTTTGTGGTTTGATTCATTTGGAAAAATATTGACAGAACAGGGTAAAGTAGATTAGAAATGAACTGCTCCATTAGACTTAAGTGGGGAGGTGTGAAAAGCACCTGTTCACTTTCTGGTTAGTACAAACCAATGCTTCAAGTCTCCCTGTTGACCAAGTAACTATAATTACTTCCCGAGTAACACATAGGCACAAGAAATGCCTTACAGGACTGAAACATCATAGGTTCAAAGAAAGGACTGATATGCTGAGCCTATATGTCATTTTAGTTTTTAAAAGTTTGATAAATATTAATAATTTTGTATTAACCTTTTCTGAACTGAAGCTCTTGAAAGGCCCATGTTCCCCATTGCTGTGGATCAAAGGTGTTAGTGAACAGCTATGGCATAGTGGTACATTATTAACCTACTACAAGCTACTGAATGTTCTCACAATGGCAGCTTTTCAGTTTCCAGAATGTCCTTGAGTATCTAAAGTTCTGAACAGATGCAACTACATCCAAACTGCTGTACTAAGTAATGTGCAAGTGCCATAAATATTTCAAGGTTTTTAAATATTGTCCCTAAATTCAAAAAATGACACAATGAATACTGTTTGGCACTACTCCAACAACGTAAGTATGGCTTCAAGGGAGAAATTTGGGTAATGGCTGAGTCAAAGATGGCAAGACAATGGCATAAAGCCTTGCTGCTGTTTAAAAGGTTTAAATAAATCTACTGAGGCTGGATAAAAGGATGAATTTAGACCACGGAATTAAGACCTGCCTGATATGATCCCATTAAGGTAGAAAGCTTACCGGTATGTTTGGGGTTGGTTTTGAGTGTTTTTAGTCCACCTTTAAACAAGTGGAACTCCAGTGACTTTGGTAGTATTAGTTCTGATTTATGCTAGTACAAATGAGAGAAGAATCTACCCATATGTCTTCCTGCATGCCTGTAATAAATCCTGCAGGCTATTGGTGCTATATAAATAATATGTTAGGTTAGGGATAAATTGCCAGACAGAGGGTTACATATAAATATTGTCAGAAATGGGTTTTATAAGGTGATGTTTGTGGCATAGCTTACAAATAATGCCATCACGTGCAACATTTTCACAGAATATTCAGGAAAAGAACGAAATAAGAGCAACTCCATTTCTACCACAAAGGCAAGAGAATTTGGAGTTCAAGTGAAATTTCTAAGCACTCTGTGGCCGGATGCAGAAGATTTATTTCCAGGTTGTGATTTCTGTTTATATCTTAGTATCTACCTTTTGTTGTTTTTCTTGTAATACTGGTTAGAACAATGTAGAAAAAAACAACTGTTCCTTGCAGTTTTCAGTTAGGATAATTTCTGTTGGAGCAGTCAAAGATTCTTTGCAAATACTGGACTCAGATGCATCTAGATTTAATAATGGGTTGAGTGTTTGAGGCTTTTTGCTTTTTTCCCCTTCCACCACTACCACCACCACCACCACCCTTGCTTAGTTTGGCGCTCAGCTGCAAGAAGATGTCGGTGCCATTTACAGAACATTTAACTGTGAAGAAAAAAATCTGTATTTTTCAATATATCCCTAAGAGGCTGCAGTGAGAGCTTTTTATGTAGTAATTTGCTAAATTGTAAATAAACACACAAAGATATGATGAACTTCAAGAGCCATTACCAAATTTATACCTCCCTTTCTTTTTATTAATGTTCTAGACTCAGATTTACCTGATTTTTTTTTAATGTGTGAATACATTTAAGCACTGTAAATTTGACAAAAATTGCTTTTCCCTGGCAATCTCAAGTACTAGCATGGAAAAAGAATATCTGCTTTATTTGATCCATGTACACCACATTCACCGAAGTCCTACTAGGTGATGTAAGGACAACTACATGTACGTTTTTCTGATTTAAGATCTATTTATTTTCTAAAGTGATTTCATATCCCCTTGATAATTTTTAATTCTTAACAATTCAATCAAACCAGAGAAGTCTTAAAACATACGCTACTGTAGCAAACGGAAGAGCATTGTCACATGGCTGAGCTTATAGCATCCACTCTAACACGGAGCAAAACGTTCAGGTGTTACTGGAAGGAAGCAAAGTGTAGAGATGTATAAAGCCTTGAGGTTGGCATAAAGAGGGCAATTACTGCAGAAGAAATAATACTTAGGGAAGGCTTCCATAAAAAGAATCACAGTGTTGGTCTTTTTTTGAACACAGGCTTTAGTACATTTTGCCAGACATTTGGTTTTGGTTTGGGTTTTTTTTTTTGGGCGGCTGATGTAGACATCTTTGAGATGTTTAAGAAGAAATGAAACAATATTTTCTGAGATAAGAAAAACTACGTATTGGCTTCTCATGACCCACTAATAAAGAAACCAACCTATGTCTCCAGTCACTTACTTTAGTTAAGGAAATTCTAGGATATATAACATCACATGCTGGGAGAAGTTTATAGTATGCCAGAAGAAAGAAGTGAATAAGACACTTTCTTGGGAGAAATGTTAATACTTAAGTCTGAGTAGGCAAAGTGAATATAGAACTTTACATTATTTAAAGTTCATTTCAGCCCCAAGAGGCTGGTTTGTAGAAGATTTAAGTGACCTATTAAGAAGGAAAAATGGCTGTGTCTGCAGTCAGCTTGTCTTTGTCTTCATATAGCTCTGAATTTAACAGGAAATACAAACTTTCAGTACTCCAAGAAAACTGAGTCAGAGGTATGTTTTCAACCAGACAGTGAAAGACATTTTGAATTTTGGCGCTTCTCCCTAAGTCACCACTAACCAACTTCTAGAACAATTCATAAGCCTAAGACTTTCTCTACAACTAACATAGTCACATAAAACTGAGGAGAACAGTAAGTTTGGTTGTTAGTATTATTATGTAACCAGATGCAGATCTAAGCTTCAATGGATTGCCCACGGTCCAGAATTTGTGAATACAGTTGTTGTCTGACAAGTTTAATTAATTTTTATTTTCTTTATTATCTCCAAGTTTATATTCATCCTTATTATTGTTTTGAACTTTTTTTTTTAATGTGTGAATGTTAGGGTGGCTTTAGTTCTGTCACTTTTTTTATGTTATGATTGTTAATATTTGATTCCAATTAAGGTGAAATTTGTAATTAATTGGCTCATTTTACTTTCTGTACATTTGACTAATACACTTATGTTTTCCTCCAAGTTTTCTGGAATAAGATGCTATGTATTCTTGATGGGGTGTGTCTGCAGAACCTCCATAAAGGCTAGAATGATTTACATATGCACAGTAAAAGGCATATACTGTGGCTACTTTTAATCCTCCTCTGCTAAGTAAACTGATTCCCAGGAATCTGTAGAAGCAGAGTAGAATAAATTCAAGATAAGTTCAAATTTCTTGGATGGTTATCATGAAGACTGTTCTTCCTTTGGGATGTAAATTATTTTAACACTACATTCAGTACAGTTTTGTATTGCTGTTTCTTTTTATAGCTATACCCTATCATTTTGTACAAGTTCTCAATGACACATCTGTTAAAGGATGCAAAAGTCTTGTGGAATATTCATGTGACTGATGGATTAGATCCCTGCTTTCATTCACTTTCTAAAGAGCCAAGCTAAACTTCTGCTGTATGCAAAGCCCCAAAATAAGTTTTGTGGTCTTGTCTCCTGTCCTATCAAGGAAAAGTTAACATGGGTTCACAGTTCATCAGAATAAATAATGATTAATATTTAGCAAGAGCTATCTTGATAGATTTTGGATCTTACTCAAGATTAAGCAGATCTGAAAATTTTGAAATTTGAGGTAATTATTTAAGGATCACATTCTACCCAGCTCAGATTGTCTGTGCTTTTACTCCTCCAGACTTTAATTTAAATTCACTTTTACATTTTGAGATTGAGCAAGCGCTATCTTGTTAATACATATTCTCTCACTTGATGAGAGGGGCTGTGATCCTTCATAAACTGCCAACCCTACTCCAAATCTGAAGGGATGGATATGGATGCAATCAGTTAAGTGCAGTCTTTTATGCTGTCTGGCATCAGCACAATCACATGTGGTCATGGGATGAAAGGAAAGAAAAGTGCAGATTTCAGATTAGGAACTGAAAAAAATGCGTTTTGCTGTAGTGACCAGGGAAATGAACAATTACTTGGAGCAAGCCTGGAAAGGGCACAATAGCGTACAATAAGCTGAGACAGAAATCCCAAAGATAAGATTTACATGTGGTCAAATACAGAATAAAATTGTATGGTTGCTTTGGACGCTTAAGAAAGTGTTGAACTGGAACAGTAATTTCTTACAATTTGTTTATGTGTTAAGAAAATGTATTCTTTTATAGGAAACAGAGATTTTAACTTGGAATATCTTTTTCTGTGTTAGCTGCTTAACTGAGAAGGCAGAAACTGGCAAGTCTTCAGATATCATTAAGGAGAAAAAGCGTGGTGATTCTGTGAAGATATTCTATTACTCTGTGACAGGTTTGAAAGGTGGTCTTTTAAATGCAAGCAATCCATCAAATTATTTTTTTCAAGGGATTATTGATCATAATGCAAGGAAAGGGTGTGATCTCAGTTCATCTTAGTTCTATGGTAAATCTTAGACATCTGGTTTCAGAAAAAAAACAACTGAGTTTATTCTAAGCCATGAAATGTCTCCTTCTGTGGTATTCAAGATGAGGAGGATTTCCTCTGGCTTTTGTTTGTTGCCTTCTCCTTTACTTATTCCATTATTCCCCACAAACCCTATTAAGAAAAGTGAAAGACGCACCAATCTTGGTCTTGAATGTGGAGTTCTTCCACAATAATGAAAAAACTAAGGAAATAAGGAAAGAAAAAAAGGAAAATAATAAGGGAGAAACACGGAAGAAAGGAAAACAATATGGAAAAAAAAATAAGGAAAACAAGGAGGAAGAGAAAATATGTAATGTTCAGGGAATAATATAGGAGGTCGCTTCTGATAATTCTTGAAAGAAGAAAGGAAAGCATTTTAATTCGACTCCTTGATTCTTCTGAAATCTCGGATTTTACGGCTAGTAACTTTAATGCATTAAGCACAACGTCAATTAAAATGTTCAGAATTTTAAACAAATTCAGAAGTTAAAAGCAGTTTTCTACATCATAAAAAATAATATCTTCCAAAGAAACTGAACTGTTTTGAAAGTTTTTTTGCAGGGGCATGCCTTTTTT
>VYZM01012174.1:525151-557461 GCA_013398915.1 Dromas ardeola | reverse complement strand
GAAGATGCCCCCTTTTATGCTGCAACCGGGATNGCATCCTTTGGAGGAAGGCCTTTGGGCTGCTGTCCCCGAGGCCATCCCTGTGCCCAGGGGACTGTCCCTGCCCTCGGTGGCCATGCACTGGGCACAGCTTCTGGGCGTCCCTGACGCCTCCTTTGCCATTTTGCTCTCAAGGACAAACCTCACGCTGTTACTCTTCTCTCGGGCCATGGCAGAAACCAGCCCTGCAGCCCAGAGGTCACCCCTGTTAGCCATCCCCTCTCTGCACCAGAACTAATGTCCATGAGGCCACACAGCCAGGAGGTCCAGGCACTTGATCTGGCTGGACGCAAGCCCTTTACCTGGGGCATCAGGGGGGTGATTTCGGCAGCCTGGAGGAAAGATAGAGTGTAACCAGAGCCATAGGCTGGGATGGATGGTGCTGACAGAATGCCATGGAAATCACACGGGCTTTGAAAAACGAGTGGAGATTACACTGGTGTGGTGGAAAGGTTGATCATTTTCAGACCTAGAACATTTGGATCCATGCCAGGCAGGCAGCCAGGCAAATGACTCTTCCAAACTGTAAAACTAGCCCATTTCTGCTATTGCCGTCACATCCCCTTGTCCCAGTGAAACCAAGCTGCACAGCTCCTCTGCTAAACACACCCATTGGCTGTGTTTATATGGAATAAAAAAACATGCTTCAGCTATGGGGTAAAACTTCCACAGCTCATTTGTGCTTTTAACCTTTCCGTGTGTTATTTACCTACCTCGATTTGTGGGAAGATGTTCAGATCTTATCTAAAACCCTGGCAAGTCTCCCTTTAGGATTTAGTATTTTGAGTACTGAAAGAGTAAGGGAGGTACTATTCTTGTCATTTTGTACGTTGGTGCCAAAATAGGTATGTACCTTCAGACTATGTAAATAAGGGCATTTATACCATAGACATTCACTGGGTTGTGGTGATGCCAGAGGTGAAAGACAAGGGTTTGATTTCCTCTGCAGGAACTTTGCAGAGGCATAGAGAGCATGCATGATTTCCTCAACATTCCTTACTGACGGACCAAGGGACATTTGCTACTACACTGTCAGGAGAGGTTTGGATTTGACATGAGGAAACATTTCTTTACCAAGAAGGTGGTCAAATCCTGGAACAGGCTTTCTGGAGAGGTGGTTGTTGTCCCAAGCCTGTCAGTGTTTAGGAGGCATTTGAACAATGCTCTTAATACCATACTTTAACTTTTTGTCAGCCCTGAATTGATCAGGGAATTGGACTAGAGGATTGTTGTAGGTTCCTTACAGCTGACTAGTCTATTCTAATATTCCTGGTGATACCCACAAACACAGCTTGCTACAAGCTGTCGTACATCTTCATATTCCTGAAAGTTGGACCTTGTGCAATGTTATGGATCAGAGACTTGCAGAGTTCAGGTTGTCGCATAGGGCTAGGTTTAATGTAGGAGCTGGCTGGACACAGAGGAGGGCATAATACTCATTCAGTGGATTAAAAGGCATACGTGGGCCGAAAAAGAATCGTAATTAGTTACTAAATTCTCAGCTTATATCACAGTGACTGGCCAAGGAGTAGCTGTCTTCGGACTCTCTCTTTGGGGTGTCTCATTGGAGAGAACAGTGAATTTTTTATAAACACACAAATGTTTCTTAATGCCCCTAGGAGACTGATTCTTCCCAAGTTTAGAACATTTCTTGACTGTCTCTAATGAAACACAGTCATGGTTCTCCTGCTCCTTTGACCTGCAGGTCTTCCTGATAATTACAGCAGAAAATTTTCTTTGTTGGCAAAGGCGACAAAAGGGGCAAAGAAGAATGCCTCCTGGATGTGCTCCCTTGATTTAATAGCAGAATGCTGAATAAGGAATGCCAGTATCCCTAGTTTTCCTATATCATCTACCAGTAAAAATGACCAATGCAATAGTTCCCTTACCTCACTGGTGAGTTTTCTAGCTAAATCAATAAATCAAGTTTACCAATCATAAAAGCCTTTCATCTTTCCTGTTGTCATTCTCCTAGGATTTTCTTTATCCTGCCTGCATAGTAGTTGAAGGCAAAAGTTGCGGTAGCTCTACAGCCCCTACAGCTGAGGGGCAAGGAGAGATGGCAGAAGGTCTGTCCTTCAGGATGTCCCGGCAGGCCACTAACCACAGCTGGTTTGGTGAGGGAACACCTTAGTGCCTTATCCATGGCATGCCAGGGGCCGTTAGTGCTTGCATGAGTGTCTGGAGAGGGGTGAGAAGTACTTCTGTCTGGACCAAGTTGTGTCCTAGACACTATTTCTACCCCAGTGCCCCTGCGAAGCCACAGCATTCCCTCATGAGGCAAGGACAGCTGGGAGAGACAGCGATGTCTCAGGCTTCATCCTTATCCATACTCACCTGTATTGTCTGGTAGTGCTGAGGCCAAACCGGCCTCCTCCAGTGCCAGTGCTGCCCCGTGAGCCAGGCGTGTTTCACTGGTGGTCCTACCTCTGCGCAAAGATGGTGGGGAGCCATGGCTGGGTCCTTCTCCAGAAGCAGTGGCAGCAGCACAGCAAGGCACTGCCACCAGCTCGGGGGCGGATGCAAAAGCCAAGCAGCCTGTATGGGTTTTCCCCCTTCCAGTTACCTGTTTTTTTCCCCACAACCTTTTCCTTTCCCTCCAGTTCTAAGTGCCAACAGTGACCACTCAAATCCCGTTTGCAGATATGGCTGCTCAGCAGACTGTGTTCTTAATTTTTATCAGAGGCAAATTGTTTCCCAACAGGTGTTCAGGAGGAAAAACCATGATATTAACTCAGCGTCTCCAGCAATGACATTAAAGAAAATGACATTTCAATGGCTTTTTTGAAGGGATGTGCCTTTTGAATGAATAGAAATGTTTATATCTATCTACTTTAAAATGTTTGGGAAGGAAAGGATTTCAGTGTTTTGCCTTGTCTTGTTCAGTTTTCTGATCAGAGTGGAATCGCAACCTAACAAGAAGAGCGTTTGTTGCTATAACAACTTTTAGTACTTTGAAATACTCAGGATGACTATATAGTATTTTCGTCAGTAAGCATCGCTAGCAATAATTACCTTATTGCAATGGGGAAAAAGTATTGCAAATCAGTGTATTTCTAAGGAAGTCAGTGGAACCAGGAAAATTCCAGCTAAAATTTTGACTATAGTGTACAATAATTCTTGTGGACTGTGGCGATGCATCTCCTGGCTTCAAAGCTCACGTGAAATGTCCATCATGCTTGATTAACTGAGGGCAGACTGCTCAGTAAATGTTTTTCTCCTGTTCAGATTATCCATGAGATTGAACCACTTGGCATTGCCTGGACTGTTAGTTCAAGTGATCATCCACAAAATAATTGTGTTTTGATGGGCTTTCTTGTTGGCCTCACCCAATGGATGCATGGCACATTTTAGGATCAGTTTAACGGGCAGAACTTGTGGCAGTATTTGGTACTCCTGTGGTGTCTTGACTCATGGGTGAATGGTTTAAATTGTGACAAGTCCAGCACATTTCTTCACCTGCCCTTCTGTATATGTGCCTCCACGTCCAAACCAGTCTCTCATGCCTTAGCTATGTCTGCTTATAGGATCAATCCATCACTGCTAATGCAAAATAATAGCTTCTGGTGTAGTGCCTCAAGATATTAATCTAATTGGAGTTGCATGGAGCGTAGTAGTCTGCTTTTGTGTTATGCTGGGGGTGGGGTGGGGGGGAAGAAGGATGGGGAAATGAACAATTCTTGTTCCTTCATATAAGCATTTTACAAGTTGCATTGTTCACTGAAACCGGTTAGTTCGTCTGCTGTAAATGTGTTTGCAGATATCCTCAAATCCTGCCCCATTTGGACACAATATCTATATTTAAACCTAAGGTGCATCAGATCCAACCTACAGGGTTTTACCGAAATCTTAGAAGGAGATGACAAGCTTTACACTCCCTTCTGCTCCGCAGAACTCTTTGAAAATACAGACATCAGTTAAAGGTGTGCATCCTTCAAGGAAGGACATAGAGTGGTATGAAGTTGGCACCAGCCTTAACTGTGGTGCTGCAAACAGAACCTGAGGACTAGTGCTGGGTGAGATCTTCCCAGCAGTCCACACTCATTTTTCATATGCAGTTGTCCACTAAGTGGCAACTCTGGCATTAATTCTTCCATCTGTGATGACCGTTATATCTTAAACAAATCAAGGCATAATGTTGACGTAGGGCAGGTGTCTATACCAAGCAGCTAGAGGGAGTCCTGACCTTTCTCGAGAATCAAAAGAAGAGTTGTATCAAAGAAAGGATAAGAGGAAATACTGGGCTGATGCTGTCCTAGCCAAATCTGAGGTTTTCATGGTGTCTGTTCTGTGAGATGCTGGGTTGCACATCCTGCTGGCCAGAGCAAACAGAGCAGCTAATGCATTCTGAGCATCCTTGCTCAATCAGTGTCTGGACCACACACAGTCTCTCTGCGTGATGCTGCTTGTGTAACTAGTCTAGTCTACACCAGTACTGTCCAAATACCCATCCTCTGCTTTTATTGCCTTAATGATAGCCACAATCTTAAAAAATAATTATTTATTTTCCCTAAATTAAAAAAAAATTAAAAAAGGAAATTCATGCTTTAGTGACATCAAGGTTAGAAACTTGTAATACTTACATTACTCCATGCATAAAGCTCCTGAGAATCATAACCTATTGAAGCCCACTAAAATCTGTAAGGTAAGTAGTCTAATTTTTATTCCCATTTTACATATGGAGAAACTGGGATGAATGTTATAGTCCAGGTCACACAAGAAGTCAGTGAGAAATCTATGAACAGAACTCTAGAGTCCTGAGAGAGAGTCTTCTCCCCATCACTTTGAGTCACTAAAACCTGAAGAAATTAAATGTCATGGATCCACTTTATTAACTCTGGTATAAGGATGATAAACAGCACTTTCAGCATTCTGGATAAACCCCCTTAAACCTATTAGCCAAGTCATCTCTGCTGGCAACAACTCCAGTAAAATTCCAGTTAACAATAAACATTCCCCCTTGCTGAGCAATGGAAAATCCAATAACAGTTTGGCTGAATCCATGCTGAGTAGAGAAAATGGAATTAATCTAAAAAGTGAATGTGCCTCAAAGAACAGTAACTCACCTGGATATTTTTCAAGCTTTTAATGAATGTCAGTCTAGTCTAGTTGAGAACAGGAAAGGTTATGACTATGCAGAAATCTGGATGTGTATTTCTAAAGTTTATGAAATCCATATTTTTTTTTGTTTCCCAAGACATTTTAGAGTATGATTAATCACTCAAGGAGTTTAACAAGATGATAGTGTGACTGTTCTAGCATTTGATGTTAGCTAGCTCACACAGGGGAATCTTTTTCACTTCTTAGGATTCATGCTGAGAGCAATGACTTTTCTTTTAAAGTGCTTATCATGCTAATTATTGACTTATTACTTTGTTATTTTGCAAATAATAACTAAGCATAAGCCAAATACATTTTGGTCATAGTCTTGTTTAATTATTTTTTATTCTACCTATGTAAAGATGTAAGAAAGCGAGACATAGATTCAAATAAACAGAGCCACGAAGTTGAGAATAGTCAGATTCACATGTAGCCCAATCGTGACTTTCACAGTGTCTTGTAGTTTACTAGAAAATCATACAAAACCCCTCAGATCCACCTATTCCTGAATTCTGGGAAACGTGATCTCAATCTGAATTTATTGCCTTAAAATGAGCTTGTTCAATGATATTTTGAAAACAGTGAAGTGTTTAGCAATCTACACGTAGATAGGTAAGTATAAAGTTGCTTCTTCATTTAGGCTTTTGACACTTTCATCTTTTGTCTAAACTGTTGTTTTCCAGCCTTGGGAATGTTCCTTGGGATTCACCTGTGTTGGTGTAGTCTTCCGGGATGTCCAAATAAGGGCATGATTTCAAGATCAAGTATTCCAGAGTGCATAATTGCCCAATACTCAGTTTTGGAAATGTCTATGTTTCATTCTAGAGTTATACATCCATATTTATGATTTATATTTTCACATCTTTTTTTTTTTTCCTGAACCTTTCCCTAAGCCTCTGTAATTATCTGTTAACCCAAAAGAGTCCTGGTTGTCAGGCTGAGAAACCCTCCTTTGCACAGACAGGTTGTGCTGAGCGTGATGGAAACAGCCTCTGAGGAATTCGTTTCTTGTCCACCAGCGAATGAATGCTAGGCATGGTAACCATCGTTGTTCTTCCTTTGTCACCACCAGCCATCAAACCCCAGCTGCACCACCTCAGGAGGCCCACTCACAGCTCAGGAGACTCTTTCCCACCCTTCCACAAGAAATCGGAGGAACATCCAGTGAAATATAAGCTGCTTGACCAGAGGGGAAGGAAGAAGAAGATCCAAAATATTTCCCAGAGCTGGAATAGGAAATAGAAGAAGAGATAAAGAGACATCTTCTGGAATGACACACCTCACAGGAGGACGGAGGACATCGTGTAGCCATTGCACAGGCCATACTGCATTGTACAACAGCTGCAATTCTAGATAAAAGCAAGTGTATGATTTCACTAAACAATATAATGGACATTTTGTTAGAAATGTTCTCAATAGCCGCCTTATTATTGCAGCATATGCCCACTTGGTACTAAAATATTGGACTGTTACCTTAAAAGAAGTAATTGTATACTACTATCTCCTGTCGAATTAAGGAAGCCAATGCTTTCCTAGATTGTTGGGGTCCTTATGGTGACCTTCGGCCTACCACAGGTAAGACAACAACTCCTATTTCAGACAGCATAGGAAAGATTTTTCTTGCCTAGCTGTACTGAGAATAAATGTCCTCCTGTTGTAGTGTGATAGGTATTTGGGAGGCTGGAGTACAAAGAGTCCTCTCGTTTCACTCACTGGAAAAAGAAGACATAGCACAACGTGAAAATTGTGCTTTGCACGAACTCTGCTGAGTGTTAAATAATTTCGTGACATTAATTTAGTTGAGTTTGATCCAATGTGTTCTTTTAGTGCACGTGTCCCATGGGCCTGAGTCTTATGGCTGAATATCCCCCCCCCCNNNNAAAAAAAAAGGTTCCTCTTGTCCCCAGATTTTACACCATGAGAAACAGTGACAAATAACTCTCTGCCCTCTTTCTCTAGGCCCCTGGTGATTTGCATATAACCTCAGCTCTCCCTTTTCAGGCCAGTGGACTCTGTCCTGTTTGTACTCTCCTCGCAAGAAAATCTAATCTACTTTTTATCTTCCTTGCTGCTCTTTTCTGTATCTTTTTTTTTTAACCTCTTTTTGAAAGGAGATGATGAGCACTGCATACAGTACTCAAGATGAAGGTATACCAGAAATTTATAAAATAGTGTAATGTTTCATCTGTTTCATCTTCCATGCCTTTCTGAATAGTTTTTAAAGTTGTACTTTCTTTTTTGAACCTCCTTGGGCACTGAGTAGTAGTTTCTGTAGAATGATCTGTAATAAATCCTAATTAATTGATAGCCCAAACACACATATGGAGCTGGGGAGTTGGGTTTGCCTCTCCCTATATGCATTGTTCCATACTTACCAATACTGAATTGGTGGTTTTGCCAATTACACTGAAGTAAGCTGCTGCTGCTTCTCCTTCCTCTTCTTCTTCCTATTCTCCTTCTCCTTCTCCTTTGTCTTCTTCTCTTTTGTCTTCTTTTTCTTCTTCTTCCTCGTTTTTAGCGTTACATTCTTCATTTCTGTTCCCTGCTTATTTTCTTCTTCCATCTACATCTTTTCGAAATCACATCTTCTGGATAAGCATGTTGAATAGTGGAGAGGACAATCCTCCTTTACTATGAATGCTGACCATTTCATCCCACTCTTTTTTTTCGCTTTCCCCCATTGTTAACCAGTTATTTACACATCTTAAGACCATACGTTACAAACTTCTTTCAATCCATGACACCTCAGTAGCTTTGACAGCAGGACCTTGTCAAAATGGAGAACTACAAACCACTATTGCCTCCTCCAAGGAAGTCTCAAAGATTTGTGAGGCAAAATTTCGTCTACAAAAACTAGGCCGACGCCTCTCGGTTATTCTATTATTTAATTATATTTTCTAAAACTTCACTCACGGTGAAGGTGCATTCTGTTATACACTACGGCTTTGTAACTATGTCTGACATCAAAACTGCGCCAGCCAGTGTAAGGTAGCACTGCAGTGTGACAGTCACATTAAAATCCTGGCTGGTTGTTGCATGAAAGCACGGGGGTGTGCTTTTCTAGTGTTGCGGCCGCCCCTCGCTCCCTTACAGAGGATCACTGCAATTGTGGGTGCACTCGCCCGGAGGTCTGACACCTTTCCACAGTGTTTTGGTGGACATCTCCACTGCCTGAGGTGCTCTGACGTCACCTTGTTTCAGTTATTTTCATCTCTTTCACCCCGTGCTTCATGTCTGTGGCGTTGACCTTAACCACCACGAGAACTTGTGACTCCAGCAGCTGGGCTGGGTCACTGCCTAAATAAAATGCAAAGAGGAATGCACTTTAAAGCCTCCTGCTTATGAAAAGTGATTTATCTCTAGGAATTCCCCAAGAACTATATTTTGCTTGTAGAATGCCCTGAAAGATTTTACGCAAATAGGCTGTATAGAAATGCAAAATTATACTATCCTTCCAAACACATTTTCTGTCTGTGTCATTTCCTTCCTTTTAGGACACCTTTGGTTAAGACTTTACCTAACAGAGCCCTACCTGACTGCTCTCTGGACAAGTGGACAGCACTGGGTCAGTTGCAGAAGTTAAAAGGGGAACCTCTTTTTTTTTTGCCTTTCGTTATTACTGGCAGTTTCTTTTGGGTTATTGGTTTTGTGTCGCTAGCATCTCACAAAGGGAGTGATTTTTGTCTTTGTTCTTGTTTGTGTTTGGTCCACACTTTCTCCTGCGCCATGAAGCTGAGATAAGTTGCCATCTTGAATTTACTGCTGTGTGGTCAAGGCACAAGGAAATTAAATGACCTACCTGAGGTGCCATGGGGAGTTTATATGGTTCCTGCAAATTTAATGTAGTTCTGATCAGGTTCGTCTTTGCTCTCACTTTTCTCCAGACAAGTCCGTCCTGTGCCAAGTTGCTGTCTATTAGAGTCCCTCCTAGAAAGTGTCTTTTCACCCAAGTGGTTTAGAGGGTTTTTATTTTTCATTTGAGCAACCTGGTCTAGTGGGAGGTGTCCCTGCCCATGGCAGGGGAGTTAGAACTAGGTGGTCTTTGAGATCCCTTATAACCTGAACCATCCTATGATTCTATGATTCTGTTTTTCCTGGAGCTGGGGAAGGTGAAGAATGCCAGTAGATACTCATTGGTATTGGAAAGATATCTCAGGATGTCTCTTCCCTCTTCCAAAGCCTGGGGCTTTTGGCCCAAATGAAATACTGCCAAGCCAGGGGGAGAGGATATTTGTGCAGACTGCTCCCTGTAAATATTGGGTGCTTCACAAAAATAATTCCTAAGCAAAACTAGTTGTGCTGATGGCATCCAGCCTGATGTGCGGAGCTGTGTGGTGGAGTAGATGAGCTCGTCCTCTCAGTCCAACCCTGACATCTAGTGTACACCAAGGGGAAATTTTCCAAGTGTGAAGTTTAAATATGAAATCTGTATTATATGGGGGTGGTCTGGCTTTGTAATGCTCTCAACCTTTTTCTGCATGGATGATTTCTAAGATAACCACTTGCTGCCAGCATAAAAATAAGTCTGAGTAATCTGTCCTTCTTGGAAAGTCTTATGATCTCAGATTTATGATGCCATTTAGACTTGTTATGAATTACTCATTGCAACTATCAATTCTTGCAAATGTAGCCTTTTTTCTGTTTGTCCATTTGTGAATTGAGTCTTTGGTCTAATCACTGGGATCGCTTTGCTACAGGAAGAAAGTTTGGTGCTCTGTTTTTTGAGAGGGAGTTGTTTGTTTACTTTTTTAAAAAAGATTAAAGTCTGACTTAAAAATATGAATGTTAAAAATCCACATTGAGTGAGGCATAGAGAGACTCTTGAGTATTCATTCTGTATATTTTGGGTATTTGTATATCTACATAAACAGGGATTGGAAAGGAAAATTGGCTCCAATGTCCTCAAGGGCCACCAGAGCAGAGATGGAGGAGGAAGGGGAGGAGGAGGGAGGAGGAGTTGTGGCTCAGCAGCTTAAATGGGCCTTTCCAATTCTTTAGGTCATGATGTAGACAGTTGGGTTTGTAAAGCAAATTTGGTTCTTGACTAGCCACGTCCCCACCTCCTTTCTGCTTCTTGTTGAGGTCTGTTGTTTGCTTCTGATGCTCAGGTGTCTGTCCAGCACGAGTCCTTTTAACCCAAACTTCTCCTGATCTCTCACAGACCTGCTAAGCATCACTGAGCAGCTCCCTTGGTATGGATCCTGGGATATAGCCACAGAATCGCTGAGGCTGGATGGCATCTCTGGAGTTGGCCAGTCCAAATAGGGTCCACTGGAGCAGGTTACTCAGGGCTGCGTTCAATCTGGTTTTGAAACCAGATGGAGTCTCCACAACCTCTCTGGCCTATCTGTGCCAGTGGTCAGTAGTAAAAACATGTTTTCTTACCTGTAAGTGGCATTTCATGTATTTCAGTTTGTGCCCGCTGTCTCTTGTCCTGTCAGTGGGTACCACTGGGAAGAGCCTGGGTCCCTCTTCTTTACTCCCTTCCATCAAACATTTATATACATTTATAAGATCCCTTTAAGCTTTCTCTTCTCCAGACAAAACAGAATGCAGAAAACCAAACCTGGGATACGTATAACTTTGTCTCAGACCCTAAGATCACCTGGGGGCCTAAAACCTACTTTGAAGGTTGGAAAAGACTTGACAGCTTGGAAAAATCCAAACCTCATGGCAATGTGTTACACAGCTTGCATTTTACAGGATCATCGCCTCTCTAAGAATAAGCACAAATAGTCCATCAAAAGTGATTCTTTTATTTCTGGAACGTGCTTTCTAATTTTGCTGCTGCTTGTTTATTTGTCCAGTCTGTGCCTTTTCAGGATTCTTAGGATATCGGGTATAAAGATGGATTAAGCTTCCCTTCACAGCTCCTGGGTCCGACAGACTGACATGGGTTCCTCCTGCAGGACCAGGAGCCACTATCATGGAGTAGAAACTGGCTTTTAATGTTCACTCTTTCTATTTGTAGAACTACATTTCTGGAATACTGGTATTTCTGTTCACACCACCTCAGTCTAAGAGGCTCATGGCTTTTGGGGGGATTAAGGAACAGAATAATATGTGTTTATGAACGTGTCTAAATACAAGTGAGAAGACAAAATTTCTAGTGTGCGTCACTGGTGTGCACTGTTGATTTTCGCTTGTAGATGCACTTGCTGGGCACTCCCTCTGCATACAAGAACACTGTAAGGTCATGTGTACAAAGTGTAACCTCAAAAGGTAGGAAATAGCATAGGACGTGCAGGGAGATAATCTGTTACGACATTTAAACGCATCTATTAATTTAAGTGGTCAAAGCATTATACAATTATCAATTTATTAACCAGTAAGACAAAATTTCAACCAGACAAAATTTCAATGTAAGTATTGCTAAATTCAATGCATGCAAATGCTGCTTTATCTGTGACTGTAGGATGAGTTAGTAATAGCATCATGAGTGTTGCTTTGGATTTGTTTCTGCTTCAGTTTGGCTGAGCAAATCACTTAACCTATGGATCTCATGTTTAGCACTACAAAAATGCACAATATATCCCCTTCAGATGGGTGGTGGCCTTTCTGGAATCATTTGAAAGTTGATAAAGTGCAAGGCCAACCTTTTGTCCCAATTCTATTGTAAATTGAGACCTGTCCCTTCATTTCTAGGTAGAGGTTAATTGAGAATTTGCTCCAAAAATATTAGCCATTAACAACCTCCCTACTGCAGTCAGTCTTTTACTCGCTGCCTGAAGCACTTCGTCCTCTCTGAGGACTTGGACTGGTTGTCCTGCTCAGTGCAAACCTCTGGGGTGAGATGCCGTTCCAGCTAAATATCTGACGGACAAGCCAGCCCCTACGGCCCTAAAGCAGTCAATGCCTGTGTGCGGACAATGAAAGCCACTTCATTCTGGAGCATCCCAGTCCCAAAAGTAATACTAAGGAAAGGCTTAGCCTGTTTCTGCGCTTTCCCTTTCGTTCAGTTTTTGCTGTAATGGCCATGGGCAAGATGATTAGGGGACTGGAACACCTCTCATGAAGAAAGGCTGAAGGACTTGGGTCTTTTCAGTCTGGAAAAAAGACAACTGAGGGGGGATCTTATCAACGCTTATAAATACTTAAAGGGTGGGTGTCAGGAGGATGGGGCCGGACTCTTTTCAGTGGTGCCCAGCGACAGGACAAGAGGTAACGGGCACAAACTTGAACACAGGAAGTGCCACCTAAACATGAGGAAGAACTTCTTTACTTTGAGGGTGGCAGAGCACTGGAACAGGCTGCCCAGAGAGGTGGTGGAGTCTCCATCTCTGGAGACATTCAAAACCCGCCTGGATGCGTTCCTGTGCAACCTGCTCTAAGGTGACCCGGCTCTGGCAGGGGGGTTGGACTAGATGATCTCCAGAGGTCCCTTCCAGCCCCTACCATTCTGTGATTGTTCTGTGATTCTGTGACCTTCAGGGGACACTGGGTACAAAAGCATTTCTGCCCCAGAATACACCAACTCCAGCCATTTGCCTAGGAGAGCAATCTCTGCAGTGTTAGCACTCTCTGGTCTTAAAGGGAGAGTTCAGAGACTGACTGACAGTAAATAAACCCAATAAACCACATTCACGGCATTGTACAGTCCACACACGATTCTGCAACACCTAAAGGTTTTGTTTTGGGGGAAGGAGCAGCATTTATCTGATTTGAAAAAAATTACTCCTAAAAAATTTACTCCTAAATAAAGTAACATTTAACACTTTCACTGAGTGCAATGAGGCAGGTGAAAGTTTTGAGAAACAATTTATCGCACTGGTTCCCAGGAACATTGCAAAAACTCCTATTTACTTAATTGACCAAGTGAAAAATGACTTTTTAGTTGCTCATGTTGCTCCTGGGTGGAAAAACAGTAAATGCTGAATTACCACGCTATGAATATGCAATTTTAAATGAACTGCAGCAAATGATGGATGTCGCGGCATTTTTATGGCTGGGCTTCAAGTTGATCTATACAGGGATGGTAAATTATGCTGCTGTGCCGTCAGAGATGTCACTGGGACCGTAACTCCTCTTTGGCGAAGAACATATAGTGCTAGGCTTAAAGGGAGCTCTTTTTTCTCATATTAAGCTGGGTCAGCATTCCCCAGGCTTGGAAACAAATCCTCTTCAGAGCAGTGAAGTCAGCTGCATCCTGTTTGTGCTCCTGTCTCATGTCGTTAAGGGCCTTCATGTCTAAACATGTGCCTTTTCACAGCTAATCCATTGCTGATGGTCATTTGAATCTTTTCAGGACTCCAAGCACTCCCTCTTGCTGTATTGTGCACTGAAAATATTCACCATCTTCACTGGTAAAGCTCGACTCGAATTGCACGTATTTCTTGTCACGTACTTGCTGTAACATACTTACTGTGTACCTTACATGAATGTTGCTATATGAACTATTGATTGATTATATTTTAAATATTATCTCATCTCACTGATAGATTAACAGGATTTAAAAAAAGTACACCTCCTAGGTTTCAGGCATCCCATTAATAATATAGCTGGCCTCTTGTACGCTTTAATACACGATTATTTATTATAAGCTTGTTGATTACATCGTGAAGCTGAATATCTGCGAATCGACTGCGTTGTTATGAAAGATGCTGGGTCAGTCACTGTGGCAAATGAAGTCCAAACTAGTGTGCTCCTCAGCTGTCTGCCTAAGGGTCTTAGTTAGAAAGATAACTAAATTCAGCCTGCCAGGCTAAATAATCTTTAACCTCTCTGCTGAGGTCCTAAGAGTCCAGCAGGCAGTGCTGCTCCGTGTAGCACACAGAGCTATTAAGGTAAGCACAAAACTACCCAGTTCTACCTATTTTGTATAATATTCTACAAGTACCTGTCTCTGTTTGTACAAATGCTGAAGGCTGTAGCTGGCTGTGAAAACAATTCTTGGCTGAATCAATGAGGTAAACTATTGAAAAAGAAAAAAAAAAGCATGGTGCTGTTCCACCTTGCAGTATGCGTACGCCACGGAGTAATGCTTTTCCTTTTACTCAGTTTTTACTCTCCCCTTGTGATTTTTAATCTTTACAGACCCTCCTAACTGACAACCTAGGACTCCGTTTAAAAAGCAGATGACAAAAGAAAAAATATGGAGTAAAAGGATCGACTATCCAACTAGTTTATCTTTCACCAACCCAGGAATAAAACCTTTGAAAGAAAAAAAAATAAATCCATAGTCTACCCTGGTGTAACAGGCAGGCGCTGCACTTCCTGTATGTGTCTCTTCTCTGTATCTCTGCCCTCTGTCCTCTTTGATGTGTCGGTGTTGACAGCCCTTAGCTGTAAGTTTTTGTACTGCAGTAAATCTACCTTTTTTTCTCCTCACAAATACAAGCGTGATAAGGCAGAGGAAGTGTTTGCTCTGCATTTCATGGACTCTAGAGTTGATTCCTGCCTTCCCGCTCTCTCCATCTATCCCACGTGGGAATTTGCACCGTGGTCAGTGTTATTCCAGCAGAGGAAAGCTGGACGAATGAGGTGAACTGTCAGGAGAAAAATGCAATTTGAATCATCGGTTGATGTTTTATGGCCGTGTGCTACCAACCGCTCTGGTATCTAGCGCCAGGTACAGCAGATTGGTGTTGTCCTTTGTGTTAACCCTTCTCACCACACTGCACAAAGCTAGGTCTGGTCTGAGGTGGATTCTCAGACAAAGATCCTGGAAAGCTGCTTTTAGTAAACCAACTCCACATGTAAGTGAAATTTCTGTCATCATCTCCTATGGTGCTTGCTGGGATTTTATGAGATGTGGATAAGCACTTGAAGAGAATTTAAACTCGAGTGCATGCTTGAGAAAATTATTATTTATAAAAATGAAAGGACTGTTTTTTCTATGTGCTGCCACTTTGAATGACCCAGAATTATTTACACTACGTTATCGGAAATATCACTGTAATCTTAACTGGGGATTGTGTCTCCGTCCTTTTCTTCATCTTCCATAATCACTGTTTGCTTTTCTTCTGTAAGCAGCTTAGTGCCTTAAAAACAGACAGACAAAAAAAAAAAAAGAGAGAGAGAGAGAGAAAGAAAAGGAGTTGATTTAAAATATTACTTTTTTAGAAAAATATCAGTATAAGAAGAATCTTTCAGTTCTCTCTAATTTCTTGATCCTAAGTAGTTTTCCAGCATCGTGGGAGTCACTCCTCATTTATTTTTGACACATCAGTCTCCTGATATTTAGTGAACTAGAACTGGATCACTGCACTTTTAGCTAAATTTGTCGAATACTCTTAAATCCAGCATGTTTCTGCTACCTGTGAAAAGAGACACTGAAGTTTCATGTGAGGAGCTCTTCGTTAAAAGGGTTTGGGAAACTAAAAAAGGGAAAGAGCTTGCATGATGAAATAAATACTGTGATTAATCTTTGTGACTCAGTTAGTTTATGCGAACATGTATATGCATGCTTGTTTTCTATACGTATACAGCAATATTACTTAGAATTTGCAAATGCAGATGCCAAAAGAGAGAAAAGTTAGAATACCCACATACCAAGAAATTGCAAAAGCAACCGGATTAAGATCAATGTTAAAACACTCAGGTATGTTACTGAAGGCTTTGAGCCAGTATATGAGTTACTGAGGTGTAGGATCTTAACAAGCTTTGAAGCCTAGCCATCCTAGAAATAAAATAAAGCTTCATCCCTATCACAAAAGCCCTGAAGAACAATATGGCATGATATTGAAAGGGAATTGATTTCACAGTTCAAGCACACCATGGGGATTTCCAGGAACCTTTTAATCAGCTGTAGGTATGCTATGTGAAGTATCTTTCCATGTATAAGTGTTGCCTTCTTCCAAAATCCTCTTTTATTATATAGATAGGTTGTGGATCAAACCTTCCACAGGTATCTGCCTCTCCCCCCTTCTCTCTTTCTCTCACACTTAAAACAGTAAGTCCCTTACGAATCTTGAGTCTTTTGTGTGATACCAAGGTATCACGATTACTGTAACTGCTCTCTTTATTAGAAATTAAATTAATTGAGTGAAGAGAGGACAATATGTTAGAGAGAAAATGTTCTTGATCCCTGTTTTTACGAGTTGACTTGGTTTTGCCTGTTCCCAGTAAAAAGCAAGTAACCTGTAAGATATATTTCATGCCCACATTCCTTGGTGTGGAGGTTAACATAGTCTAAAAACAGGATGAGGGTTACCATTGTGTGGAGATCAATGAAACCTCTCCCTAATTTGGTCTCCTGCTGTTTGCTTTCAGTCTGTGCTAACCAGTTGAGCTGTACAGTCAAACCAACCTGTTTTGCTTCTTTCTGCATCGAAAGCCCTCTCACAGAGAAGGCTTTCAGTCTCGACAAGCTCTGAAAATAGAGCAATACCACACAGGAAGATTTTCTTCAACTTTGGAGTCTTTTCAAGAGGTGATGAATTAATGAAAATATTAACCTATACTGCCCTTCATTTAAGTTAGCTCCTGCTTCATCTATATGCAGGTCTTGTGAACTAGCTGGTTTCAGTGGGACCATGAGATAAACTGAAAGGCATGAATGAATATTATTTTGAAACACAAAGGACTTCATTTGTTCAAGCAGCAATTGAGTAACCACCATTGTTAACTGCAAAGAATTACGCTATTTTATGGAGATGGATCTAAGTGTTCTCCATCCAGACTTCTATTCATATAGACAACTTAGGCAAATACAGATTTTTTTTTTCCTGTTGTCTTTGGGATTTAGGGGGCAGGGGGAGGTAGGGGAAAGTGGGTTTTTTATTGTTGTTACTTTTTCTTCATGGAGCACTTGAGGAACAAGGAAAACATAGCTAAAATATGCTTGAAGTGTGAAGCTACAATGGATCATTTGATGAGAGCTAACGTATCTTTTGAGTAAACTCAGGAATAAGAAATCAGGAATGTAAGCTAAATAAAGCTGCGCTGTGCTTCATAATCATGTCTCTTTGAATTATGAAGTGATGAAGGAAAAGTATGTTTATGTAATTCTGATGGCTTGATTATAGCATAGAAACTAGCCTTTTTAGAGCTAGAGACAGCTGGAAGGTGGCAGCCAGGCCGAGTTCCCCAGCTCTTAGCTGGACCCACATCAGTAGCGTGCCAGACGCTTACCACAATCCATAGCAAGATGATGTATCACTTTGGTGACTGATGAACTCCAAAGGTTTCCAGCAGAGTTCAGGATTCAAAGCTCAGAGGAGGACGTAGCCTAGAGCTGCAAGTTATTAACTTTCCAGACCATGGACCACCAGCAACTTCAAGGACAACTATGTGCCTTTAAAATCAGCCTTTTAATGCAAAACGGTGGAAGGAGGATACAAATGGGATGTCTTAGCTAGAATTATTTCCATAAAACAGGGAAAAGATTATTTTCTTTGATATAATGCTACTGATCACTTTTGGGAAAGTGTGCTTTATGTGGTTTGGAAATTCTGGGTTTAAAGGAGTGAGCAGGATTAGGAATTGGGGAACATTTGTAAATCAGTCTTTCTCAGTTTACTATTTAAGTAAATCACTTGGCCTCCCTGCCTCTGTTTTCCCAGCTGTGTGTATTATGAAATGCAGCTCATCCTGCAGGTCTGTTTTAGGGATTGGTAGGTTGTTCTGTTAATATCTGCCAAGAGATCTGACTGATGAAAACAACAGAGAAATAGGTTGTAGCCATATTTTCCCAACAGAAATTGCAACTACTTGCAATGTTTAGCTAGAGACTAGGGCCTCAAAGGCTCAGAGGCATGAGAGCTTCTGTTAGGAAGCTCAAACATGGGCAGAAGCAGAAGTTGGCTTAAATCAACCATTTGCCAGGTGCCACCTAGATCTAAGCTACTCCTCCTGGGTTGTAAATCAGAAAACCACCAAGATGTCACCAGTTACCCTTGACTGCCTACGGACAACTCCTGCAGCTGGGTTGGAAGAGTGTTGGGACTGCTCCATTCACATCCCTTGCACTGGAAAAGGACAAGAGGTGACATTAAACTCCTGTACTTCTCCTGCGTCACTCAGAGGTTTTTCACTGGGGGGTTGATGTTATCCAAAAGGAACTACCTTAACTAGTTTTCTAGGGCATGAGGGAGAATGAGGGTTTGGAACTGTGGTTTTACTAGTTATCTCTGATCTGATTAAGAAACCCTAATCAGCCACTATTCAGGAACTGCGATCCCATATTTACACATGTATTTACATTCTTGCTCAAACCCACAGGCCTGAAGAGCTCTCAGAAATACTTCAGTTAATTGAATATATTGCTAAGTGGGGATGGCAATAGAGCGCCCCAGAGCTGAGTACAGGCTTTGGATCAGATTCAAATCATTTACTGTCATGTGAGAAGGAAAAAAAACACATTAGAATTGTGATTATATTTTGTCTTCTGGTTTAATCCAGCCAAGGTGTTGGCTGACTGAAGGAGAGCTGGCCACTGGAGGGGACCTCTCGTGAGCTCATGGCTCATTTGTACGCACATGGCACAATATTATTTGCGCCACTTCAGTAGGAGTTTGAAGGTTGAATAAATTTAGAAGTCAGACGCTTGTAGGGGAGGGTTTTGTGATGCCAAGGATTAGACATTTAAGCTGGCTAAGGACTGATTTCCTTAGTCTCCTTCTGCAGACAACAGGTAGCTATGGGTTCCTGCAGACAGTAACGTTCAGATCCTAATTTAGCAGCCCTCTTGGGTGTTTGCAAGGTGTAAAACTGACTCTATTCCTCACTCGGATCACGTGCCATGTGGTAGCTACATTAATTTTCATCACTTTGTATGGTCTGTTCGACTTGCTTTTATTTGCGATAGAAAATACCTCTGGTCACCCAAGAAGGAGAGGAACTGTCCTAGAGTGCTCATAACCAGCTGGTCAAAATGGAGAGAGATAACAGCGCTGGCATTTTTATCTACATTTACAACAAAGCTATTTGTGTGGACAGCTGCTTAAAAAGATAATCTAGTAATTAAGCTCTGTTACTACAAGCAATTAAGCGGAGCTTTTTGAATTGGCATCTGGAAGTGGCGTTTGGGAGGGATGTGAAGGGGAAATGTTAGAAACGGGGACAATCCTCATTAGCAGGTCGCAAGGGATGGAGGCGGCACTGAGTGTGCTGCTGACTGCGGCCACGCCAATAACAGGGAGACGGGGACAGAAAGGCCTGTCTGTATTTATTTAGTGCACGTAGCCCTGCCGGGGCTTCTCAGGTCTCCAAGTCTATAATTCAGGTTCTATTTTGCACAGCAGTTCCGCAAGAGCTCCATTTGTTTGTGCTCTGTCTGCTGCCTGATGGGATAACCCTGAAAGTAAACAAGTAGTAAATATTGGAGCAGCCCTCAGCCACAGTGAGTCACTTTTTCATAGCAAGTCACAGAGCCACGACTGGCGAATTTCAACCAGCAGAACGCTGTATGTTGGTATGTATCTTGAGAAGAAAATATCTGTCCTTAGAGTAGGGAGGGAATGAAATTCAGGCATTCAAACACATAGGCTGCTTTGCCCCTGATACAGGCACAAGTCTGCCACAGGGGGTCAATCGTTGGAAAAATGGACCCAGAATACAGGATCTGGAAAAGCTGGAGCATCTAGCTTCCATGCTGAGTGCTGGAAGGTGGCTTCACCAGCAGGCAAGAAAGTGTTATTGGAGGGATAATTGCAAACAACTGAAAAATGCATTACTTTCTATCATTCCCCAACAGCAAATGCACACAGTTCGAATTTTGTCACACATTTGAAGGGCACTGCACTTTTCTCTTTTGCACTCTTCCCTTTTGAGTTTTCTGATTACCAAATCATTTTGGATTTATAACATGCTTCTGTTACCATGTAACTTGTATTGGCTTCTTTTCACTTTGAAAATTATTTGAAAAGTTAAAGAGGAAGTCTTCATGGGAGGCAGAAGGTGAAGACTCTTATAACGATTCTTATTTCTCTCTTAAGTGCCTACTTGAGCTAGTTAAAACTAGGGTCCTAAGTGACCAGATGGTAAGCCAACCAGAGTGTTGCTGAGACAGGTCAAGGAAATAATTCACCCTTGCTGCATCCTCTTAGCTAGCAATTACATTTAAACCAAGGAAGAGTCAAGCCTCCCAGTTTCAGTGTCACACTTTTCTTCTCTGATTTCTATCAAACATGTTTCGCTTTCAGATTCTCCTTCTCTGCGTGTACTCTGAAGTGCAAAGGACACACAGCATCTTCAATGGTGCTGCAAATGGCCAAAGGCATCTTTTCTTGGGAGTGTTTTTGAACTGACCAAAATAATTTCTCGTCTCTCCTCCATGATCCATGGGAAGAGCAGGCTTCAAGTACATTACACAGGACTAATATTTATTACCAACGGTTTGATAAATTTTGCCTCTGCTTCTGTTTCTGAATTGATCCCTAAAAGACTATGATTTTTTCGCACCTAATTTATTTGTCATGTGAAATTTTGGGTAATTTGCTGGGTAATATCCTCCAGCAATTATATAGGCGGTTCATTATCAGTGCTCTATATTAAATATTTCGAAGTGGAGCATTTGCAGTTGGGCTCAGAAATTGTATGATAGATTTAATTTCCCACAGAAAATGACTGGACTGGGTTTCACTCACAGCAGCTCTGATGCCGCAAGCCATTGGGATGCTTGAGTTCAACGAGCGAATAAAAAATGTATTTTCCTGAGGCAGATCAACGTGCAAGGCGCTGGCATTCACCATGCTTGCTGCCATGGTTCTGCAAACTTAGTCCCTGCTTTTGGGAGCCTCATACTGATTAAATGAAAAGAATTCTTACACATGTTTAAGTCAGTTATGAAGGCCCCGATTCACAAAGAAAGGAGATGTCTGCAAATACAAGTGCGTATCTGGATTGATGAAGTCATCTGCACACCTCATTATTATTAGGTATACAGGAAACTCAGGTGCTTGATGTACTAAGCTGTTGCTCAGGACCAAAGTATCTGTCTCAGGACCTCTTCATTTAGTGCGCCTCACTGCTGGGTAGTGCCAGCCCACTGCAAAACTAGTTCATACAAGAGGTTCCTAAGGGAACAGTGTTCCCAGTTTTGGCACTAGTTTTGGATCTGGTGTTTGCTTGTTTGTTTTTTGTTCATTCATTTGTTCCTTAGTTCATTCATTTTTTGCTCCATCCTGTGATCTGGAAAGGGCTGGTGCGTAGCATACAAGTTTGCACCAGTTCCTGCATCCCCAGCTAGCAGTAGTAATTAACATTTACACAGTGCTTTACATCTTCAAAGACCTTCAGAAATACTGGTGAATTGATGCTCTTCTGTGACAGAGGAATATGGGAAACGCAACAAACAAAGGGTCTTAGGACCAAAACATGTCTGGCTGACTTCATACGATCACCAAGCAAATTAGCTGCTGCACCGTGAATTATGCCAGAAGCACAGAACCATCTTTAAGGAGCTGTTAATGAGAAGTTCATCACAGCTTGGTTTCCTAAGTGCATGTTAGGGACTGTGGAATTAAGAGAAGGTTAATCAGGACGACTTTGTTCCAGGTTGTTTGAGACAGTGTGAGCTATGTTAGTATAGTGCTGGTGACCTAAAAATTTGCATGTGCTCAATTTGAAAAGCAGGGCAGTAGTTGGCCTTTTCCAAAAGTAGGATCAGGTTTGCAAGAGATAATCAAGTGACTTAATGTCTTTTCTTACTCCCCTTCCCTTCTGTCCCAAAAACATGCGTAGGGAATACAGAAAAGACTTTCCATGAGCCACCAATGCTATTATACACTTTGACCAAAGAGGTCCCGTTCAGCAAGAACTGCTGAGTCCACTGGGCAGAGCAACCTCCTCCCAGCCTTCTCCCAAGCGTACCTCTGACGGTAGCCACGCTTTGCTTCCTCTTTGGCGCACCTTTACCAAAGTAAGTTTCTTACCTATTATCAAGGGTGGGATATGTATTGCAGGCGTATCTTTTCTCCTGGGCTTTTTCTGCTCCAGTTCAGTGATCTGAGAGCCTGGACTCACTCTCTCTCTCTGTGGCTTCTCTGTGATACCATATCTTTTCAGCAGATTATCAGAAAAGTCTGAAAGTATGCCTGCAGGCAAGAAAAAGAAAAGAAGTGAAATGCCACTTCAGCCTTGTTCACATAGAAGAAATTTGTACCGGTGTAACTTTCCCAATGACTGCTCTGAAGTAAGGCTGCATGAGTGGATGACCTGTTCTGCGTGGTGTACCTGCTCTTCAGGTTTTGCAATGGTATACATTTCCTCCAAGTCAATACCATAGGCTATAGACAGTGATGCTATCAGGCCACATGGTTTCTGGTTGTACTAAATGGACTAAAGTGCAACCCATCAGAAATCATGGTAAAGATGAGTGCTATCTTCTATTCCAGAAGCTTAGACATCTTATCAAAGTACTTTAATCATACAGATGTTCAAGCCTCTGCTTGGAGGCAACGTGACCACACAGAAATGGCTTAAGTAGTGAAACTCTGTTTTCTTTATGATATGGGTACTGTGAGAACAAAATGCACCTCTCCAGCCTCTGAGCAACTCTTCCCTAAGACAGAATCACTGAGGGGCAGATACATGTGAAAGCTGAACAGAGTCAAAGGTGCTGAGTTCAATACCTGGATTACAAATACTGGAAAATCCCAGCTGCTTGTTTTTGACTTGGTGAATTGTTGTGGGTACACAGGGGCCATGCAAGTAGTTACCAGCTAACTCCTCTGTGTATGTGCGGCATGGGAAGAAGAACTCAATGCAGTGGATACAAGAGCACAGCTCTCTCCCTGGAGAGCACAACAAGGAGAGCTTGTTAGCAGAGAGAAGCGACAAACATTTATTCCCGCTGCTGGTCTTGGAAGATTGTCAGGTTCCAGTGGCAGTCTTCTGCTCATTCGTCCCTTCCCCAGGTTGGTGGCATTTGGCTCTTGAACTTCAGAGGTCTGTAGATGCGCAGCAGCAGGGAGCATCCTACAAGGAGCCCCTTTGTTGCTGCGATGGTTTCTGGCTTCCCAAAACACCCGCCCTTTGCCAGAATCCCCATAAACACAAGAGCCCTGCGATTTCCAGGAGGAGTAACCCGCAGCCGGCTTGTGTGCCTCACTGATCTCCTCCCAGCCTTATCCCCGTTCAGCCTCCCCCTGAGCACAGGGTATGAGTTTCACAAGACAGTGTAGGGGCTGAACTGGATCCTTTTTGATTTTGGACCAGATTGAACTGGGACACCAAGCACGGTTCAGCAGCTAGAGATAAATACACATCATTTATTATGTAAAGGCAGTAAGCCTATGAGCCCCAAGGGAGCAGGTTTTTCAGGAGCACGCACCCACCCTCCTTAGTATTCCCTGACCCTGTGAAAAAAATCCCTTTGCCTAACAGGGAATGCCTTTGAGAAAGTCAACCTCTCTGTTCGCCTGCCTTCCCAGGTGCGCATGGCATGGAGCTGAGTTCCTGCCCACCTCCAAGGGGATATAAGCGAATGAAGGGGTCTCTGGACCTTTCCATCCACTCAGTTGAATTGGGATTTTTGAAGTCAGGAGATGTATTGCTTACCTGTCAGGGGTGGTGGGGTGTGTAAAGCTGGCGTATCTTTTCTCCTTGGCTTTTTTTGGTCCTGTTCAGTGTTTTGAGAAGCCTGGATGGTTTTACCCTTTCTTGGTTTCTTTTTGAGGTCACAGCTCTTAATCAGCTGCTCTGAAAGATCCTCTACAGGGAGGGGGGGAAATGAAAAAAAAAAAATAAAAAAAAAAATAGAAATTGGAACCAAGGTGAATTAATAAACCAGATGGTAAAAAGAAAAGCTTTAATAATACTGCCTTCATCCAAGTAGATTAAAATGCCTGTGGAGAAACATCTCTTAAATAGTCAGTACAAGAGGCCTCTGTGCCATACTACGTGGGAGTCAAGTGACTTAGGTGGTCCTCCTGTGTTGTAGGGGGTAGACATAAAACTGAGGCAGAGAGTTGTGGGCAGCTGTGTGTTACATGGCAAAGGGAAGGCTGCATCATCGAGTGCGGAGGTCCCATGGCCATCCCTGTTTCCTCCAGCGCTAACTGTGCGGGCTGTCTTCAAGAGTTACAAGGGCACTTCTGTGAACGAAAGATTTATGTGTGCGGGGTCAGCCTGAGGTATTGGTAAACCGAGCCACTATATTGTTCCCTTCAAGAGTTGGCTTTATTTCCAGAGCCACTGAGCAGTCGGTATTTGCTTTTGATTTATGTAACATTGCCCTGGAATTTTTGGTTTTCCCTTAAAACAAGCCTTGACTCAGATGACTCAGATGGTCAGCACGGTTTTTCTGCAAGGATCGGCATTTATGGGTGCTTATGCAAGCTGAAAATATTAAATTTAGCCTGTCATTAGTATCATCATGCAAGCCAATGTTTTGATTTCTTAAAAGTTGCTTGTTTGGCTTCAGCAGGGTCCCCTACCCCCACCCAACCCCTGACTGCAGAATCGGGTGCAACGGGACTTCGTTCCAGGCTCTCTCACACTGTTGGAGACAGCTGTACATCTGTGAGCCTGCGGGTAGACATGGGAAGGACAACCTCCAGGTGAAGTGCCTGGAAGATGTGGGGTCTTTTTCCAGCCCTCACAGGTTTCCTGCACGGTCCTAATGAGCTCGTTTAACCTCCCGCTGCCTCAATTTCCCGACTGTAGAATGGGGCATGTTTTGTACTTATTTAAATAAGTAATTTTATGGAACAATTATGTTTGGTATGCCAGCAGTTGTAAAAGTGATGCCTGTGGCTAGAAATGCTGTGTGGTAGAGGCAGAACTAGGATACCTTCTTTGCAGGCCAGATAAAGAAAGTTTACAAAATTATGCTTGCCTGCGGTGAGGCACTTTTTTTGACAAGCGAGTGAAATTGCTTTTGTGTTTTGTTATTGTCATCACATGGGTAACAATGAGCAAATAGATTTTTATTTCTGGGTTGCTAAATCTTTATGACAATTTTGCAAGGCAGGAGCAAAGTAATAACATTTGAAGCAGAGGCAAAGACCATGAATATGCAAAAAGAACATCTATCAAGTATGAAGTCTGGTATTTAGGAGTGTGGTGGAGCAAAGATGTCTTTGGTACTCTCAGTGCAAAAGTTATGTATGAAATAGGTTCAGGAGAGGAAACAGATTGACGATGAAGCAGAAAAAGTATTTTGAAAGCCACCCCAGTGGAGGCAAAGGGGGTGTTTCAAATCTTTTACTGAAATTGCATATGGACAAAGTGCTCAGGGAAGGCTCAGCTATATCCTAGCTTTCTGTTTATTATGGTATAAATGAAGAAAGTGCTCTACTTTTTCTACCAGGGAAAAGAACAATGACTTTTTCCTTTCTCCTCTTTAATCAACTTTGCTCCAGAGCTTTGGCTGATATTTATATGCAGGAAAAACGCTCTTTGCCTTTCCATCTGGCATCAGAAGCGTCAGCAGAAGGTGTAATCTATCAGGTTTCATGAGGGCTCAGTTGTGTTGCTGGATGAGAAAAATGGGCACTGGACAGGACCTAATGATGTGAAGACAACACCTCTCTAATTACTGCAATGACATCATCTAATAACACATACCTAAATGGTTACAGTGCGAATCTCGCTTGTCGAGTCTGTCTTCTGGGATATCAAGTGGCTGAACACATTCTGTTGACATCATTGAAATGGGCTTTTCTCCCCCTTTGAAGCTACCACATAAAAAAGAAAAAAAAAAAGAAAAAAAAAGCAGCATGACATAAAACAGACATATCGGTGTCATGTATCCACTTGCTAGCCAGATCATGAGAAGTTCTTGTCTTCCAGCTGCTCTCTGCCATGCAGTCTGCTGGCCTGATTTTGCTCACATGTGATAAGAGATGCATTTATTCACTGCCTTGGTTACACACGCAATACCCCATTTTCCACCTACCTTGCTGTAAGAAAACGCCACTAGCATGGGAAATACGTTGGCTCTACAGAATGCTGACTTTGATCATACAGAAAGTGCTATCACATACACAAAATAAATGCTAGGAAATAGGATGTTTTGTTCTGGTTTTCTTCTACATGTTTTCTCAACCGAAAACTAAGGATCATATTTGGTGTTTATCATACAATATAACTCTAATTACAAACGCTGTTGAGTTAGTCTTACAAGTCCAGCTCCTCTAAGAGAGCTTGGATACCCCTGAAGACCTAGGTATGAGTGCTGCCTCTGAAAGACGGCCAGTGCCCACAGATCCGAAAGCCAGCATGAAGCAGAATTACTCATCACCTTGGTAAGAGCATGAGAACCCATTTCAGAAAGCGGTTCAAGTGCCCGTGCTCTATAGGTCTCACTGGATTGCTGTTTTCACTGGTTTATCCCCCTTTATTCGCAACTGCAGGGGGTTCCTGGCGCCCAGCCTCCTGCCTGAGCTCCTCCAGCATCCCCCAAGCTGAGATTTGATCCTGGACTCGCTCACTCTGGGACCACCCCAGATGTCATCAAGGAAGAAGGAAATTAGACCATTTTTTTACTGCTGATCATTTCTATGGTTGCTTTGCAGACACCCATCATAATGACAGAGCAATGCTAAAGGAAAAAACCTTCAACCTGAAGGTGTGGTCTGAGGGATCTGGGTATCTCCCTTCAGCCAGCAACAGCTGTGGTAGTTTCTTACTCACAAACCCTGTTCTCCATTTTGGAGACTAAAATGGGGGAATAAAAGCAGACTGTGACTTTCCTGTAGGGAGGAGGAAGGCAACGAGGAAGAGAAAAAAAAAACAGGAGACAGCATGAATAGTGGAAGAAAGACAGGAGGAACTGGAAAAAAATGAAGGGAGGAAGGGGAGGTGGAGAAGAAAAGGTAAATAAAAGAGAAAGGTGAAAGAAAAGGCAGTTGGAGAAAAACAGTGACTAGGAGGATAGGAAAATAGAAGACTGTACTGTGGGAGTTTGTTCTTCTCTTGCTGTGGGTAAAGAAACTACCCATATTGTTTCTTTGTTAATTGCAGTGGTTGTTTGTCAACAAGAAACAGAACAGTAGGGGAGTTAACCTCATTTCTATGACGAAACTTGCGTCTATAAAAAGAGCAATTAATCCTCAAGCAAAATCCAGTCACATAAATATTTGCCAAACAAAATATGAAAGGTCGCACTCATAATCATGTACTAAGCTAATTCTTCAGGGGATAGAAAAACATGTCCTAAACTCCAGTGACTTCAGAGTAAGCGGAGCAACACTGGTGGACAGTAATAAAGGTCAGGAACATTGACTCATAATGTACATATAGGATCAACTCCCATGCCCTTCAGTATTCAAAATCCACAAAAATTTGCAAAATACTACAAATTCTTAAATACCTTACTGAATCAGGCCTTGATAAGGGGTTTGATCTCTGTCTGGTCACTGCAGAACCACCCTAGTCCAGCCTCACCTCTGTACTAAAGCATTATACTGCCTGGAGACTTCATTTGTACTTACAGTAAAAATAATCTTCCACTTGGGAAGACCCTGCATAAAGAAAACTTTGAATGCACCTTAGCATGGTGTGGTTGCTCTGTTTATCCGCTGTATAAGTAAGCTATAGCTATGGCTTAAAATGCAGCAGTCGTAATTTTATTTAAAACAAAAACTTATTATCTGGCCATATGAAGGCTCACAGTGCATTTCGTGATTTGAGGGAGGTTATTTTCCTCAGTGCCATTTGATTTTATGGGATTTGATTACGGCACGCTGGCTAAATATTATGATTGTAAGAAAAATGTTCTTTTCTGAAGGGTACTCTGTTTAGAAAGTTTCCAGTAAAATCAGGGATACCGTTTCAGGCACTATGGACTGTTTTTGAACAAGTCTAGAGGCAAAAAAACTAAGGATAGATCGTGAAATTTAAACGTAAAATTGGTAGTAAATTATACTGACTGGAAATGCCTTATAAAATATCATTAACTTTGGGTTGATTTCACTAAGTTTTTTATTGAGTTATTTCACCTAACAAAAATTAAGCTTTGTAAAGAGACTTAATGTAGGATTGGTATATGTAGATTATGAGAGATTTCCTTAATTATTTTTTCTTAATACAGAAATTTGAAAAATAGTATTCTAAAATAAATCTCTTAGATCTGTCTTCACATTTTCATAGTCACAGATGCCAAGCCCTTGGCATCTTCAGTGCTTTAAAATATGTCTTTACAGCCTAACTTCCTACATGCACTCCCTTCTTTAAAAAAAAGTTTGCCCTGCAGACAGCATTGCCTTGCTCACAAAAGTGTTTCCACTCTGAACATTGTGACAGTCTGTGTGACAAAAGAATGAAAAAAGAGAAAGATTACCAAAATGTATCACGAGTTTTGGTATCTTGGGTGTATATACATTGCATACGATGTGCAAACCTGTGAGTGCTGTTACATGCTGTTGCTGCGCATTGCACACAGAGCTGTTGTTCAAAGGAGAGGTGATGTATGTGAGCACTGTAATGGTGCTTTCCCAAACCACTAAAATCAATTCCCGCCACTAAAGACACAGATTCCCCAGTAATGTTTTGCGTGGGAAGGAAGACTGCTATGGGGGACTGTATGAAGTCATTAATATGCCTTTACAAATGGAAGCACGTTCTCGGATTTTCTTATGTTAAGTGCAACTCTTCCAAGCAGCCTTCATGCTAGCACGGGCTGCGTTCTCTGCTGCTGTCAGTCACCTTGGTAGGTAACGCTCGCCATTCACATGATGAACCGAGGTTCTGGGGGTTTTTTTTTGCCCTCTGTTCTATCTCTTGACATAATGAGCCACATTCATCCTTTGTGCAACTGTAATGGTTACAGTGGAGCCCTAAATCACACTTGGCAGGAGACACTTCCTGAAGGGGATATAGATTTTTCCATACGAATTAGGATTCAGTAGTCATTTAGCCTGAGAGTTTGGGTGGACCATCCCCCTGCAGAGATATGTGCCTAAAGGAGACACCTGGAGTCTCTTTTGGGAAAAGACAGAGCTGATGGAGACACCTTAAATGTTCCCCTAAAGGCTGAGACAAGTTCTAGCTTTGCATTACTTATTTTTGCATTTGCTCCCTGTAAAAGCATTTGGCATTCAATAGGATTGGCCCTGCTGACAGTCAGAGAAGAGCACGGAATGATAAGGCAGACTGAAAAGTGCAGATATGAGCGAAAGCTACTTCAGCCTCATGGGGGTTAGCCCTCCTGCTGAGTCACTGTCACCTAACAGCAGGACGCCTTTGTAGGAGGCGGCGATTCAGATCACAAATATCTGAACTTTTCACTTTATAGATATCACCGATGGATTTCTAGGTAGCTTAAAGCACACTCTAAAACTTTTTTCATAATTCTCCGTTGCTGTATATGCTTGATTAAAATGCCCGAATAAAGCTATCCGGAGAAAGGAGATGTACAACTCCTACCACTCACTAACATAGTCTTAAAACACACACGCATTCAGGCAAATAGTAGGATTCTTTATTTGCTTAAATAGTTGGGCTTCATGAAGAAGTCCACCAGTGCAACCGGTTCTGTGCTTCCGTTAGGTAAAAATATTTTGCCTAGAGACGGACAAAGAAACCAGTTTTGTTTTACTATTTTAATGTGCAGTTGGTTTAATGTAGGTATTTGTCTCAAATAATCAGCCTAGAGCTTAGGGAATTTTCCACAAAGCTACTCTCACGTATTTCTACCAAAATGATGTGAGTCTGATCATGTGACATCATTTAAACCATCTTGAAATGAAATCTCATGAAAAAGACCTTGTAAGATAGAAAACTAAAGCTTTGAGAACAAAACTGAAGAGCTGGACTTTTTTTTTTTTTCATTTGACCTTAACTAGGCACAGAAATGGCTTTTGATGGGGGAAAGTTACAACTCCATTTCTTGACTTCTCCTAGGATTTGCATGGTTGTAGGTGCTATGCAGCTACATGGAAATTAGGTACATATGTGTATTTGTATCCAGCCTCAAGGCACAACGCAGTTCTCAAATGAGTTGTCCGTAGGTGATCACTCTTACCTGCAAGATGGAGAAATGAATTTCTGATCTGCAATTCTTATCAAAGTTTACAGGGGCTCAGTGGGCATCGATGTCAATAGTCCTCACTATTGTACATTAAGGGCATGGCACATGCGTGTCATTCCCTTCTATGTTGAATACTTAGAATTTGTGAACTGTCCCTTTGTAAGATCTCCACAAACTGTGCTTCTGAGGACTTCAAAGACCATGTGGTGTTGTCCACAAGTCTATGGATTTTTCTTTTTTTATTCCCCCTTCTCCCCCTCCTTTTTTTGGTTCAGGGGAATGTTTTGCTTCCACAAGTGACAAAAGCCCCAAGAAGAAACATGCACTAGTTTGCAGGACATACATAATCATTAAAGCAACGGTTGGCATGTTGCCATGGATGCTACTTAAATAAAAATACTCTTGACATCATCCTTGTCTGGTGGCAGTAGGTGATTTGAATTTATTGAGTATTTATTTTGGTAGGTTGATAATACTGTTGCCACAGAAGCCTGTATGACACTATGTACCTATCTTCTCCTGGGCGCAGAGCACTTCGTAAGAACACATTTCTGCCATGAGCTGAGAGAAGGGGAGTTCAAGAGCAGAAATGGGGGCAGCTGGGGCCCTGGGGTGGGAAAGCACGCACACGCGCATGTCCATATTCCCATAGGCAGGGCCTGGCCTTGCTGCTGCTGATGCGCTCAACAGCTGGAATGGGAACAAGTGGGAATATTTTACAGTGTGCTGCCCCATGCAGACACGAGGCAGAGGTTGGGCAGCAACAGCCACAGTCCAGCCTCCACCGAGGGCAACGCTTCAGTACGCTGCCCAAAGAGCTGCTCGGGCGTCAGGGTTTGCCCTTTAAGAATGGTGCGTCTCTTCCCACCACGCATGCACACTTATGGTCTCCTGACATGTTTTGATTATTAGAATATTTTTAATTGCTTTGCCCCTCTCTGTCCGGTTGCAATGAGCACATGAGCAAGGAGGGACAAGCTCCCAGCATCCTTAACTGCTCGTCTCTTCCCTCCCTAAGCCTATGTGGGAGGCAAAGACAGACCTGTCCTTCCTCCTGTCACATGTCTTTTGCAGGGTCCTATAGTGTGAGCAGGCCCCTTATTTGCACCAAGTCGTTTATAAATGCGTAAAGAAAGAATAAGATACTATCAGCTGGCTGTAGTCGTCTTGCACCCACCTTCCCAACACAGAGCTCACCTGAAACAGCTCAGGACCCAAGGGGAATGGTACCAACCTTGCTGCATTTGGCTCCCGCCTTCCACCTGTGCTCAGCAGGCAGTCTTGTCTCCTTTACCAGCAAATATGCACCTTCACCCATACCTTAGTCCTATCCTAGCCCCATTACAATTGCTTCCAGGGCAAATCTTGTAAATAAAGCAAGGTGACCTCTCTGCTGCAGTCAGAGTACAAAATAGGTGCCCTAAAAGTAGAAAGTCCTTTTCTGCTTTGCATTCAAAACTTTTCCTTATGAGTTTTACTGTATGTTTAATATTACTCTATTGGAGTGATGTCTTCCATGGCACAGAATACAGCCTCATGCTGCTCCACAGAGTTTTTTTTCTTCAGGTATTTGGGCACTTGGCTATTCTCTCCAGGCATTCTTGTCAGATTAGTCTGATTTTTATTTTTTTAAAGCATATTTAAAACTTCTTAGGAAACACGTTGGTATTTGAAAACCTGAGCCAGTTGCCTTCTGCCACCCAAAACTTTTGCTACTAATAATTGCACGGACGCAGAAACCCCACAGAATTATCTAGGGATAGCTTCCTCTCACAGACAGTGTGTTTCTGGGCACTAGTTCAAAACCCTAGTTGGGCTGCAGCCCGACTCCCACTACCTCCCATAAACTTGTAAAAAAAAAATAAAAATACCAACAGTTAAACTTTGATTAATGGAAAAAAAAATACTAAGATACATTCGCACACGTTCTGGTCACGAAGTTTTTGTCTTTGGAGATAATAAAAAATACAAAGCCTTCCTTAATTATTTCCTTGAGGTACAAACTAACCCTTGGACGTGCCAACCCTCTGCAGTGGGATAAGAAGTCCTGATGCCAGTTCCCGCTCTGCTGGCTTGTCTTATCTGCTTGTGAACTGTCCCACCGTCCCGCAGCTAAAGTTAGTTGAAGCAGTTGCTGCCGAAGCACTCTGCTCCCCGCGGCCCCATCCCCTGCATTCCAGCCTCAGTGCCGTCGCGCCCCGATTTCCCCCGCGTGGGACCATCCCCAGCCCGCTCCCCGCAGAGTGGGGACCCTGGGCTTCCCTGCGAGTCCCCACGGGTGACGCGGGCGGCTTTGCTTCGCTGGTGGCGGCTGA
>VYZM01012174.1:484133-524956 GCA_013398915.1 Dromas ardeola | reverse complement strand
CAGGCGTCCTCCGGGGGGCTGGGGAAGAGCATCACCCGCTCCCCTGCCCCGTCGGCGGGGTTCAACCCTGTTTCCTCCCTCTTCGACGAGTTGCTGAGGCCGAAGGAGAAGGAACAGGACGCGGGGGGAGACTGGCAGCGCCTCAAGGCGAAGGCATCTTTCCTGCCCGACGACGAAGAGCCGCAGAGGCTGCTGCTCCCAGAGAAGCAGGGGAGGATGCGAAAGCTTCGGCGGAGAGAGCCAAAAGGCGAGCTGCAGCCGCCGTGTCAAGAGGCGCAAGGAAAAATGGCAAGGGGAGGGAGCGGGGCTGATGCCGCCTGGGACCCAGGGGAGAGCGGGGGATAAAAATGGGGCGAGGAGGCAGGGCACATGCCGAGGAGCAGCACCATAAGCACTAAAAATGATGGACACCGTCTCCAGCGCTGAGGTTCAGCGATGACTGCGGTGTTTGTGTATGTATCTGGCCACAACCAGTTATACAAACGTGGTATTTATGGGGCCAGGCAGGGAGTCTTCTGTGGCTGCCAGTTGTTTGCCAGTAGAGACCAGTCTCTCCTATTTTAGCTGATGCCTTTGGATGGAGCTGTTATTTCAACTGAGGGAAAAATATACAAACATTTGAAAACCTCTGGGAGAAACACTCTACTCAGTGGTGGGACTGTGAACTGCCCCTCTCTTAGTATTCATTTGCAACAAAAATGCCTTTGTCTACGCCCTTTTATTAAAACATCTTTAAAAACTGTGACTGCTCACAGTTGCGGTTATCTCGTCCTTCTCTTTTCCCCCACTCAGCAACTGCAATTCAACAGCACCAGCATGCATGGCATACTTTAAATTAGTCAAGGTCTCTTTCATAAATAATATATTGTGCGGGAGGCCTAAAGGCGCAAAGTGCTAATTCCCAGTGCTGCAAACTGTGCAGCACCCTCGGACCCTGTACGTTTCAGGTGCAGTTCTGCAAAGTGTAAAAGTTGTGTGTGTTTAGGTGCCTCAGAGACCTATTTTTAAAAGCAAGCTCATAAATGCTTAAAACACTCCTGAAAGAAATGGAGCATAGGCTCCTAGGTAAAGTACACTAAGAATTTTTTTGCAAGATTAGTATTTCTAACTGAAAAGAAAAAAAAAACCAAACCCAAAACTCCTCCAAACCATACAACCCCCAAACTCCTCATAAAAAAAAGAGAATTGTTTTTTATGATTTACCCATTTCTGTGTGACTTCAATTTTACTGTCAACATTGTCAAGACATCTCTGTTGCAGTGAGTTTTAAATAAAAACGCCTCTATTTTTCCACTGAAATACCTTTTGCTTAGAGACCCAAGTTATTTCATATTTTCCTGTAACTCAGAAAAATCAGAATGAGACCAGTGAAAAACAGGCTCACAAAAAAAAAAAAATGCTTGAATCAGAAATACATTTTGAAACTCAGATCAAGATTGTCTTTTTACGTTTTCATTGTCCTGATTGAAAAAGTCAGTCGGTCATTTATAGCACTGGAAAAATTCCCCAAGGATGAGAAAATAATTTCCTGTTCTAGCCACCGGATCACAAGGGTGCCTTGGGAATATTACAGGAGAGCTTTAATCACGAGGAAAGTGGCCCATCACACTCAGCAAGATCACACAGCCAACCCTAGTCACCTCTTACATCTGTCAGATACCGCATGATGCCACAAAGTGTTTTACTGCAGCAGCAGATTTATCCCAGTCTTTCCAGAGGGGCTGTCGCATTACCGGTGTGATGGAGGATTTACTCCTAAATCTGATTTTTTTAAATGTCTACAGTTGTTGTCCTGCTTGTAAGAGGGTTGGGACTCCTTCCAGCTTTCTGATCCTTCCTGCTCAGTTATTTCACAAACACAGCCTGGAAAATAGTCTGAGTCTGTAATAAATCTGCACTTTAACCCTCTTCCCTCGTGCGAGAGTATTCCCGTCAGCACTTGGGGAACTACTCATGTAATTAAAGATAAGCACACGTCTAAAAGTTTCCAGGCGAGTGATTTAGAAGACAGGCAATGCAGCTTTGACAGATGGGAAAGGAAGAGACGATCTAATAGAAACCAGATAAATACACAAGTACATATATGCATATATAACTATTACCTACCTATGCATTTGTTATTTTTATATTTGTTTCTGTAATTCAAGGGTCAAATTTTGGAAAGGGCAGTGAGAATTTGGCCTGCCTTTGATACTTTTTTCCTGTTGGACCTTTCTTTTTCTGTACTGAAAAGTTGGCTTACTGAAGCCCTTCAGCACAGCACGGGAGAGTGATTTCTTGAAAGATGCGTGGTGCCCTCGATGCCGTGCTTGCTGGTCAATAGGAGGTCTGCAGTTGGTTTTGCAATGCAAGCACAGCTGGCTCTTCAACACTGCGGTAACTAGGAAAGATTTTGCTCGCAGTGAACTCACTTTGAATCTGTTCAAATTGAAAACCAAAATCAGCGCTCGCTCATGGCAGTGCCAGTCCAGTACAAACCAGTTAAACCACTGGATTTATAGAAGGGGAAGCCAGAAAAAGCTCTGTTCCTTACAGATTACTGGTACCATGCTCATTCTGGTGTAAGTGAGCCTGCAGTTTGGGCCAGATCTTACGTGATAAATGAAACAAGACTGGTGTGATGGGTTTGGAGGGTTGGGGTTTTGAGGAAGCCCTGGTAGAACAAGACTATTATTATGCCTTAATTCATAATACATGGGGGGATTGTTTGTTTGTACAGAAGTCTTACATTAAGTAAAAATCCCACTTTTGGGATGGGAGGGGAATTACTCCAAGTAGTTCCCTCAGCTTGTCTGAGCGCTGAGGCTAGCAAACCTCAGACTCCATGGGGCATTTAAAATGCCTTTGCTTTTTCCTTCTCTGCTCTCCTCTCTACCACCGTTAAAATAGTTCTACTGTGATGGATTTCTACGCTGGTCCTCTTTAATAACCACTGTCTTTTTAATAAACATTATGATCTAGAAAAAATTCCAGACAGGCAAAGGAGGCCGCCTACAAGGCTCGGGTGCGGAGCAGAGCCGATGCTGCCTGCAGAAGGCAAGGATGAGTCTGCTGGGAAGGAGGTGAGGCTGTGCTTCATGGAAGAGAAACAGGATGCTGGAGACCGTCAGGTGAGTCATATCACAGTATGTTCCCATGCAAAACCCTCTGTCTAAAGAGGTGAGGGTGAGCACAGTTGTCCACTGCAGGAGGCGTGTTGTCCTAAAGGTGACATGGCTGTCACTCTGCATATTCGTTATCTACTGCAGAAGGCCATGAAAGGCATTAAAAACTAGTATACAATCAAAGGTGTATATGGAGATATTTCACTGTGATTCAGTGGGGTTTTGTATTCATCTGCTTACATCACAGTTTGTTCAGATTTGACTTTCAACCCTTGCCACTATTTTCAGACGAAAAAAGAAGTGCTGATAAGGTGGAAGTGAAGGGTGATTTCATTTTAATGGGTCTTAGGCATCTGAAAACTGTTAATGATCCAGCCTCAAGTGGCTTCTCTATGCAGTAACATGTGGTTACATCCCAGATAATACTCCCTCCAGGTAGGCAAACGCAGGGCTCACACTATCCTGCTGTACTTAAGCCCAGCTTCAACCTGTGCCGCTTATTTCGGTGTGAAAGTGTACTGCATGCTACAGAAAGTTTGGTCCAGATTTACGCTAACTCCTAAACTGCTGCATGCTTGTGCATGCACTAAGCAAATTTATACGTGGAGAATTAAGGAATTGTATCTTGTAAGGACCAATTTATTGATTTAGTCACTTTATAAGTGTTGTCATAAGTTACTTTGCAGCCAGAGCAGTTGATCGATAGATCAATGTGCAGTGTTGTTTTTTATTAAACAGATTGCTTGATGTAAAGTCTTTGGTGGTTTCCCTTTAAGTTGCAGAGGTTAAAAGTGCAATAGATTGAAAACCTACACTCAATATGCCCAACTTTTCAGACAAACGAATATAAACATTTACATTTTCCCTTGTATATAACAGAATACGCATATAAGGAGCGTAAGTTGCATTTATCATGGACCCAAACATATAGATAGCTCCCATTTTTTTAAACAGAAGGCTTACTTGAGGAAAATCATTGCCACGTCCTGGAAGACAGCACGTTTGTCCCGGGTCCAAGGGGGAAACCATCTGTGTTTGTTGTACTGCTGAGTGAAGCCTTCAAGGCTGGAGCAGTCTCTAAGGCCCAGAGGAGTCTGGGATTTATATCTACCATGACAGATGGCTCTCATGCAAACGTCTTTCCTGCTGCCCCTGCAAAGGTTAGGGGGATTACAAAGGAGGCCTAAAAGACTGGAAGAGAATAACCCCATTTAGAGCAGCGAAAGTCATGCCTATGTCAAGAGTCAGTATCAAGCCGAGGCTCCTTGTGCAAAGCCAAGGGAAAAAAGTATCACACTAAGTTGACATGAAGACTATTGTAGGCTAACCTTTGCTTTTACATTTAGATTCATAATTTAACATTTTCTGATGTATCTAGTCTATAACCGAGTCTTCCTGCTTGCTTCAGGAGGAGTAAGCCAGGAGAAAAAAAGGAAAAAAGAATATGTGGCTTTAAATAAATGAGAAAATTTTTCAAGTTCGGTGCTCCTACAGACTCCATTCCACAGTTTTCATTGATCCTTATGTCAGGGGGCTTTGCAGGGGTTACTTTTAGGGAAAGACAGATGTAAAAATCCAGCAAATGGCAGATGGTAGTGGAAAACTATATTCCAGGGAGACTTGGGACAAAGCCGTAGCAAATGACCTTTGGCCCATGTAACTTGTGCTTCTCCTTAAATGCATTGCTCTCATGCAGCATGGAGCAAGGTGGGAGCTGGGGTGGGGTGAGAGAACTTTCTCTCTGAGAGAAGTTTCTCTCCTTTCCTTTCCAAGGACATTAGATCTGTCATGTTGTTCCTTTTTCTGGAGCACCCACTGCTGTTCCTCACCCTACCCTCTAATGTCTTGCTCTATTTAATTAGGTGCAGAATCAGTGTCTTCCCCATGCATTGGCACACAGGGTCTTTCTGCTAAAACACTACGGACTTGACACGATTACAGCATTTCTAACTATGCATCCGAGCATTATATTTTCAAATATCATCACAGCCCTTCTGCGCTTATACCTTAAAATATTAAACAGCTTCTAAAGCACCGCTGTGTTTGTTCTCCTTTCTAACACCCTCCACGCTGGCGGCTTTGTTTTACTAGAACCTGGGAAGAAAACAACTTCTCTGACGGGAAATTACAGGCAACGGGAGTGAGAAACGCCAGTGCCTACAACATGCGCTTATCTCTCAGGCTAGAGACTCATTAGCAAGCTCGGGCTGTCCCTGGGCCTGTCTGTGCCTCGCAGCAGGATGGCAGAGAGATGCAGACATCTGAGACGATGTCTGTGAACTTTCCTGACAAAGGATATTTCAGCATGTGTTATCCAGTAAACACGTTATTAAAAGAGGAATAAACTGGGCTTGATTGAAACCAGACCACAGGCCTTTCAACCCAGGGCACGAAACAAAGAAGCAAGGAGCGGAGCGATCCGCATGGGAGGGTTTTCAAAGAAATTCAGGGAAGGTGAATACTGCCTCCTCCCAACTTCCCTGGGAATTTCCAGTTTGCTGCAGGCACCTTGAAAAAAAAAAACCCTACTCACCTTTTATTCTTTGCATTATAGCAGCACCACAATCTTTTTGCTGGTGACTGCCCTACCATGCAATGAGAGCGCATTGCTGGGCTGACAAACTTCCAGTTTGTGGCTGGCTCAGGTCTTGAGGGGGATCCTGGGCAGAGATGCTGATTTGTCCAGCATTGCTCAGTCAGTGGCAAGATACGAGCTGCATCTCTGGCATTTCTTAGCACCTCCCCTCTGCAGAAAAAGATAAGAACATATCTTTCCATATCCTGAGGTTTTGGGCTTTTTTCTTTTGACTTTATCAAGGAAAAAAAACCATCTATTTTTCAGTAGAGTCCTGAAAAATTCAGTAGATAAGAACCTGTAATAGATAAATTGATGCTGACTAGAGAAGGCTGAGGATGAGAGTTCAAGGAAGCAGCCTTCTACACGCCAGATCTTTGCCACGTCATTCTGAACGTCATCATTGATTAATGTCTCATGTAAGTCCATACCTGGTCGACTGGTTGGCGCAGTCAGAGCCCTGATGGCCATCATGTCATGATGGCAGGCTGAGGACTGCAATTTTCTTATCAGGATATGCTCTTGAAGAAAGCAGCTGGTTTTGTGGTTTTTTTCCAGTGCCTACAGAATATGTATATGTATGTTGTGAGTATTATAATTGGTGATTCTGTTTTGGTTGGGGGTTGGGGTTTTTTTTTTGAAAACATTTTTACTTGCACAATTAAGGAGCTATAATAAAGATGCTAAAGAGACCCGTATTGTGTTGATCAATAAAGCAAATCAAAACACCTCCTAGTTCACTTACTTGAACACCTCTGTGCTCAACAGCTTGCTCAAAAATATCTCTACAAAGCATTTCAGTGCTGTGCTGCCGAGGGAAGGTGTCAGAGCGAGAGCACTCTGGCCTCCTTCAGCGTACAAGGAAGTTTTGCAGCCGTCTGACAGCTGCCTGGTTTGTGGCCCTGCCTACTGAAGAATGTTGCTGTGCTAAGGGCTGAGGGGAAACAAGGAGATGTTGGATCCAGTGGTGGATCCTGAGAAATCCCAGATTGCCCAGAGGATAGCACCGGTGCTGCTAGTGGCAGCAATCATGCAGGGTGTTCACCATTGTCTTCATCCTATATCCTTCAATTTTCAGATTACCAATCCAGCCCATAGAGCAAAATGAAAGGAAGGAGGAAGAAAATGTGCCAACAGTCCTTGCATGGTTCCTATTGCTAGTGAGAGCAGGATGGTGTCCTCTGCCTGGGACAATCTCTTCCGTTACAGGTGGTGGTACAAAGGGGACAGCACAAAATGGAGAAAAGAACCCAAAACCTCCCTCCCCCCGCCATGCTGGATGAAATTTGTAGAAGCAGCTCTGCTTCCATTGAAACCAAGTCTAGAATTACCCTTAATTTCAGCGCTTGTGTTTCAAGCTTGCAATTCTAAAACCAAAAAGGTGTGTTAGTTGTTAGCATTTTATCCATTCTTCCTACAAGATTGGTAGATTTGATCCCAGCTAAAGGTTTGGCAGCAAGCTGCTGAACACTGAGCCCAGCATGGGCACGTTACGTTTCATTCATTAGAGACGTATAAACTTTGCTTCGTGTGGGATTTGTATAAATACTTGCACAGATTCCTTATCTGCAGAAGCTTGCTCCTAGCAAGTTGTTAAACTCATTAATAGGGCAGAAAGAAGATTGCGCTCCTATAATTTCCAGTTCAATTATTATAGAGCACACAAAATCCTAATTCTACTGCAGTCCAAGGTAAAACTCCCACTGGTTTAATGGGGCCAAGATGGCACAAAGTTAATTTCCAACACAACATAAAATCTGGAAACACTCCCAGAAGAGTGACTTCAATGGAGTCTGGACCTCAGGAGATGAAACTCTCCATTGTCTCAGAAAGGCAGATTTTGTACCTTACTAGAAAGATGTTTTTAATGAATAGAATAAGGAGCTGTTAGAATAAGGAGCATTACCACAATACACAAAAAATGTGCTTGATTAATCAACTAATGCGATATAATTTCCATTATGCACATAGAGTTTTGACATCACCAGAATGAACTAGGCAACTTTTCTTCCTCTGAGGGCAATCACGCACATATTCGCTTTCGCCATGACTACTTAGGCCCACAGGGCATTGGGAATTTTTTAAATTTTTTTTTTAAAGTAATATCATAGTGAAGAGAGACCACTTGAGTTATGTGAAGAGAACAATGCTAGGGAAATGTCATAGAGAGAAACGTTTGTGAAGCTGATACTCAGTGGTCAGTATCTATTTCAGTTCCATTAATAGAAACTGATTCAATTCAAGCAGTGTCCAACCATCAAGTGCCTCTTTGCCTGTAGTTTAATTAAATACCCATTCTTTGGTAGGTTTCCTACTTATCAGTGATGAAACATCAGAACAATAATTGCTAATATGAGGAAATTTTGCAGAGGCAGGTGAGAGCTGCCTCTCTTTTATGATGGTCCAGTGAGAACACAGAGGACTTATTTTTGTTCAGCAGGGACAGGAAATTATTAACATAAAGCATGACAGAAAAGGCGGACAGATCTTCCAGCAAGTAGGTTTTGAAAACAAAGTTGATCTGAACCCTTTTTTCATTACATAAACTCTCATCCACAAAAGGTATGAATGACACTTGTTTAAACCAAACCTCCACGAAGATTTTGTGCAAGAGTAATAGCAGTGTGCCCACTTTCTACAGCCACTGTCATGAATGCTCCTATACATGTGGCGGCAGTGGAAGGAGGACCAGAGACCCTGTGAAAGCAGTAGTGTGGGTCCCTGCTGAAGGTGCTCTGGTGGTAATAAATCCAGCCTTCCACTAAAATCTCTGGATGCAGTTACAACCCAAAATAAAAGCTGCAGATGCATACCTGTAAAGCCAGGAGTGAGAAGAGGAGCCTCCTTTCTTCCCTGCTCTCTTTGCTGCCCCTCCAAGTCTCCCTTCTCAGGACTGGGATTTTTATGGCCTCCCTGTGAGAACAGCAAGGAAAGGCGATGATGGTGGTAGGAAGATGTGGTGAGGGAATGGTGGACACAGTCCAGTCCATTTCTAATTATTTATGTTAAGTGGAACAGGTCAATCCATCCAGACAGCTTGCATCCATCCAGACCCTGTGACACGCGATGTTCCTGTGCCTAAAATACACCTGGGCTTGGTTCAGTATCAGCTGGAGATGGTGTGCATCAGATGGAGATTGAACCTGTTTCACACACCTTCCCTGGGGCCCTTACAGGCAAAAAGAGAAGACTGCACCTCTCTCCTCTCCACACACACTTTTTTTTTTTTTTTAATTGTTACTTTTAATTATCCACAGAGCTCAGAGCAAGGCTTTGGGATTGCAAATTCCAAGCAGCAAAATCTGTTCCCTGTCCTCAGCCAGCACAGGCATTGATCCATTGGGTACAGGGAAAACCCTTCCTTAACTAGCATGGGGAGATCTGGGAAATTAACCCCATGAGGCAAGTTGTCTGCTGTGGATCCTCTGTGCATCCAACGTTAGCCTTTTGTTGCCTCTTGTGGGCCGGCAGTCAGGTAGCTGCTAGGAGCTTTCTACATGGCTGTGCACAGGATTACACAAAACAGACTGGAAAGTAACTTCTTGCTCTAACTTAACTGTGTTGACTTCTGCTAGCAGTAGTAGTAAAAAAGCCATCAGACTTTAGTTACAAAAGTCAAGGGCCTGCCTTTTCTTCTCCAGGGAGCACATCTATTGACTATGAAGGTCAATGCTAATGGAGACTTTCTAAAAGCAGAAATGAATTCTGAGGCCTTTGGAAAATTTTGCAAATCCATTTCTCCCCTTTCTAGGTCTTTTTTATTCATACACACACAGAAGTTATAATAGTCTTGCATGGTAATTCAGCACTGGAAAGGTACTGGCCATCCCTTATTTCTATATAAAAGGACTTAATTTTAGCCAGAAGCGGAATGGAGGATTATTTTTGCTAATTAGTTCTGAAAATGATTTACTTTAGACAAGTCACTCTCTCTTTTGGGAATCAACGGGCAGCGTGAAAGTGGTGCTACATCATGCTTTTTGGGCCTCTTCAGGATTCAGAAGGGCCCAGATAAGAAAAATCCAGCTGGCTGTATCCATGTCATGTCTGGCCTGGTTATGGACAGCTCTTATTTATACCTCAGCAAGGTATAAATAACAATGTCATGATTGAAAACATCAGGGCTTCCTCTGTCTCATAAATTGGGAAGAGGGAATAGTTTTGTGTAGCTATTGATTTCCAGCTGCTTAATTAGTGTTTACAATATCTCTCCTTGAAAATAGCCATATGCATTTCATTCCCTACTTGCTTGTTTAATTTAATTTAATCAATTGTTACACACCTGTTTTCACTTACATTACTGTTTTCACAAGCATTATCTGCAGCATAACAAATATGAAGCAACATTAAAAGTAATTAATCTTTATCCTTGAAATGTTTCTCTTGGAGTGGTATAATTAAGAACTCATGCTATGAGAATAATCAGATATCAAGTTTATGCCTTAAAACACCAATAGACACATAACCTTCTTTTGAACAGAACAGGCAGATTTGAACATAGATGCACAGAAAGGAGAAGTAAGAAACTTCTTGAACATTTCATAAGAGACTGGAGAAAACCCCTTTCCTTTCACTGAAAAGTGGTGCTCTATTACCAAATGGTGGGAAGAGACAGCTTCAGAGAATATCAAGCAAGTATTTCCTAAGCCATACCAAAGAGAGGTGGATAGGTTCCTCTTCATTTTACCATGGCCCTTATGCCCAAGCACAGATTTATACTGTATGCCACTTACTTTCCTAATAAGATACAGAGTGACACATCCAGCTAAGTTCCTAGACCCGCTGCTTACAGGGCAAATCTTGAACAAGGCTCAAAACCATGAGGCAATTAAAAAAACACCACACGCACACATCCCTTTTTTTTTTTTTTCCCAGTTAATGCTTTCTGAGCTCTTGCTGGTGCCAACCAGGCCATCCAGAAGTCAGGCAGAGCCAAGGCACTGGCCCCAACCACCATCTGCCTTCCGCTGCACTGGGCTGCAGTGCAGCTCTGCCACAAACCCCCAGAGGGGATGGCGAGCTCATCCCAGGGCATCCTTAAAAACCAGTTTATAGACCCTCCTTTCCCCTCCAGAAAGCATAATCCCTAACAAACATTAAGAAGCAGCATTAGCCAGAGCTTCACATGCTGTTAGCTGATAAACTAAATTGGCAGCATGGGATTACTGCCTGAGAAGCCCTGTGCTTCTGCATAGCCTCTGAGTCTCTCCAGCTGTCTTGGACTTTTTGGCATTGTTACCTGTCTCCCTCTGAGTCCCTTATCCTCTTTCCTTGCATGATCTAAAAAGAGCAATTAATGTATTCCTCCAAAGGGCTTCAGTGACTGGGACAGCAATTTCACCCTGTTGGATGGTCCATTTGCCCAGAGGGCAACAATTTAATGCAAAAGGAGAAAGTCCTACAGACCCCAAATTAAGGTGAGGATTTTCAAAAGTTATTATTTTATTTTTCTTCCAAATTTGCCATCCTTATTTCTTTTTTCCAATGTCTGGAAATCCCCAGGGAGTCTGACATAAGTCCCTAACTTGTCTGGTTTCTGCAGAACAGAACGTTGCCAGATGACGGCTCACGCTTCACTGACGATGTTCTGTCATCTATCGGTGCTAACTATGGATCAGTGTCTGTCTCTACAGCCTTTTTAATAGGTACTTTATTATTTTGACACATTTCCTTCCCTCTTGTTAATCTAGGGATTAGCAGTGACACGTCTAAATTCATGCTTAACTGTGTTAACATTATCCCTCTTGTATTGAATTTTCTGCGATCTCACACTGCTAGCTGCCTAGCAGAAGGCCAACACATCCTCTTGCTTAAATATTGCCATTGAGACTCTCTGAGGTTCTCTTTGTGGGATCTAAAGCTTTACCTGACAGGTTGGCTACAATACAGAGCATAAAAAAAAAGACTGAATCTGAGAGGATATGATATAAAAATCAATGGAGCTTCCATGGCAGAAGTAAAGAATCAGAGTAAAGGAGGAGTAAAACTGTAAACTAAGGGGAAAACAGTAACAAGAAAAGTGTCTGCACAGTCATACAGCACATGGGGGAAATAATTTATCCATCTGCCAGTCCTAATCAGGATCTGCAAACTTATTCTGACCAGATGCTCTGCTGGCATCCATCCCTGGCCTTTCTTCACCATGGATAGGTGTCTACTGTCCAGGAGCTGCATCAGGTGGGCAACTAGAGTCTGTGACCTTCCCTGCCTTCCTTGTGGATTCCTGGGAAAGACAGAACACTCTCTCCCAATAGCCATTCTGGCACATAAGCACAGCCAATAGCACAGGGACCCAGGCTCCCCACTATTCCTCGTTGCAGTCACCTGTGCATCTGACTCCCCATTCCTTTTGCTGCTTTTCTCCTCAGTCCTCTCTCAGTGTACTTCTCTCTTCCTCCTGTCTTCATTCTAGTCCCATTCCTTTGTCAGCCCCATGCCTCCTTCTTTCATGGTTTTTTTTTTCTTGGATAAGGAGAGGAGACTGTATGTTGTCCATAATGCTTCCAGTGACGATAGAGAAATATTTATAATTGAGTAAAGACTTGGATTTGGCAAGGGTTGAGCTTTTCTCTCAGAAAAGAGAAAAGAGTTTGAGGCATAGCATTTGTTTACAGGCTATGATGATTCTGCTCAAAATTCATAAGAACTCTTGTTTCTCTTCTAGGATATTTCTGGTAGAAGAGGGCAACTGCTTTGGACTCAGCTCTTTCCAGTAAGATTGGAGAATGGCAGTAGAAATGAGTAGCTATAATAAAACTGACTTTGTAAACCGGACCGAAGGAGAAAATTCCCTGGAATTTCTAACAGCTTCAGAAAGAAATATACAAAGTAGAAAAAACAGGAACTTTTTTTAGCATCGAGCTAGGTTTGGGTGGGAAAAATATTAAGGGGATGGAGGAACATGGAGAGAAAAGACTAAAGGGGCTGGGACTTTTCGGTTTGGAGATGCTAAGCTCCTCAGGGCTACAGAATCAGAAAAGTGGTGGAGAAGGTGAATGCAGACCACTTTTGCATCAAATCCTGCAGTTCTAGAGCTGGAGACCATTCATCAAAAGTAGGAGATCAGTTTAAAACTGATAAAACACAACAGTTCACATAGCAAGTAGTGAATTTCTGAACTTTGTTTCCATGGTGGAAGTTCATGGTAGAAGGGTACAGAAAGGACATATTAATGAAAGACACGTTAATGGAGAAGGTACCTCTGAGTGGAATGTTGGATTAGATGATCTCAAGGGGTCATTCTCAACTTGTCTTACTGTGACTCTGTAATATTAACAGATGTTAATAGGGATAGGAAGAAACATACACTCTAATGGCCCTTTTCCAACTGTTGTGGCTGCTGGGGACATACGAGGAGAGCAGCCTGCGAAAAAGTAGCCAAGCTTTTCCTGAAAAACATTTCCTAGTTTTCCTGGCAAAGGTATAGCCCTGTCACAGGTGGTCTGGCCCTGTAACCCATTTCTTATGTTCTTAACCACTGGGTGCTATATCAAGGGCTTGGATAGCCTTCAACTGACTATTCTTTTGTGCTTTGTCTTAATCTGACTGTGGTCCTTAACACCTGTGCGTGTTTGTCATACTGAAGTGCTGATAAGTGTCCTTGGGAAGAACAACAGGTAAATTCATTGTAAATTCATTTCCCTACGTTTCTGTGTGAGGGCTAAATCAGCTCAATTATTTCATTGAAGGAACTCTATGTATTAGACCAATACCTTTGGGCTACCTTTAAATAGATAAATTATGTGTGCTAACTTCTGCTTCATCCCTCCTTTGTCTAGTGTCAGGTCTCATTTTCTTTATAACTGCCTGACTGTTGCTCTTTCTCTATTTGTCTCTGTGTCTGCCCCTTGTTTTCAGATTCCCCTGTCCCATCCATAGCTACAATATTTCCCTCGTGTTGCTCACAGGCCCCTTCATTCACCTCTTGCCAGCCCAGCTGCTGTGTGCTTTGGCAGCAATTGCTTCCCAGTGCCCGTCTCCGAGGATGGGCTCACTAGGCAACAGCTGGATACAACCTGCTGACACCACGAGGCTATTGCATCAGCTCCCAGAATGAGATTTCTTTGGCACCAGCTGCTCCAAATTTCCCTGGACATCTCACTCCGGCTCCCCTCCACCCCCGGCCACACACAAACACAGTCTCACTCCTCCATGGGTTAGCTCAGCAGGAAACCCGAGCCTGAGAAAGGCACTTCTTGCATTTGGCTGGCCTAGTTTGGAATGACTCGAGTGCCCTTGCTTCCACTTCTCTATTTGTTAAATAGGACAAGGATGTGAAGAGTCCAGGCTATCCTGCTTCCGGGGTGCTCTGCTCTGATTAGAGCAACCCTAGATCTGGAACATGTCTCCTGATGCAACAAGAGTAACACTTTCTCATTATTGCTGTTCCTTGTAGATCAAAAATTAAGGGCAGTGCAGCCCTTATGCAGGACATTACAGAAATGTTACTGATACAACAGACCCTAGTTTTCAAGTAATTAGGGGTTTTTTTTTGTTTTTGTTTGTTTGTGGGTTTGGGTTTTTTTGTTGTTGTTGTTTTGTTTTGTTTTACCCTAAGTGACTCAGCTACTTCCTACCTATAATTTCTCTTTCTGTCAGAAGCTTAGAAAAACCTCCAGAAATTCCAGGCAACCTTTCAAAAGCAACCGGCAAGATAATACTTAACTACAGACTTTCCCCCCCCACACACACACCTTGTTTCACAGTAGGGTTACAATAGCTTGACTTGAGTTGTCTGTTGGAAAGGAAGCTCTATGTCTTGTGAAAGGTGGATCTTACTGTATCTTCACAAATTGGGAGCTGACATAAAGCAAGTTCCCAAAAATTCATATAGTGAAATTGAAATGGGATGGAGTACAGGAATGTCAAGACGGGCACCACAGTTTTCTTCACCAACCCTGTGGCGTACAGGACCCTCATCCTGTTCCTTTTTGGGACCTCTGGCAAGCCTGCCACCCCTGACAACTGCTTGCTTTACCTAAAGTCCCTCTAATAAGTACTTACTGCAGCCATTCCTGGAGGCAGCTGGCTAAGCAGAGAGTACAGAAGAGCAGAAACTTTTTACCTATCTGTGTATTTGCAGAAGCCTTTTGCAGGTGACAGTAACATGTAGGGGATACACACATCAGCACCCTCAGGTGAGGCCCCAGGGAACCCTCACACTCCCTTAGGATAAGAGGTGAGAGGAAAAAAAACTCCTTAGCTTCTGACTTTAAGTCTCTTGTGCTTCTTGACTCCTTACTACTTCTGTGACTATCATTAACTGTAAGCTTTAATGTCCTAAAAGGGTGCTTTTGTATTTTAATGGAGGAGGGGGGGTGGAAATCAGGTGTTCTGCATTATTTGGCATGGTAATAAATGTTTCCCATATTAAGGTTGAATAGCCTCAATGGGACACACCTGTGTCCCTCTTACTAGCTGTGATCTGTGCTAATTGAGTGAGTGATGTGCCCATTGCAAGACAATGGAAAAGAAGGAAATTAAGATGGATGAATTCAAATGCACCTCTCCAGTGAGGTGAGAACAGTGTTGTTTCACGTTCTTGTAATTCCTGGAAGTCTCAGATGTTCTAATTCTGAATTTTCCCATTTGATAGGAAAATTGCCTTTTTGTTCATGCTTCAGCCTCTTTTACCCATATCCATTTCTACAGGGAAGATCAAAACCTTGTTTCTGGAGCAGAGGGAGTTAAAACAGTCAACAGCCTTATAAAGTGACACTGCAGCTGTTTCTTAAGTAGCAATGGATCTTAATGAAAGGCTGCTCATAAAATTATTATTGCAGCAGCAAGTAGTGGTCCCAACTGATATTAGGCCCCTATTGTGCTAGGCACCGTATGAACGCATTAGGAGAGAATAACTTCTCTGTGAGGAATTTAAAACCTCATTAGATAAGACAGAAAGAAGCTGTGCCAAGAATAAGGGTCCCCATGGGGTAAGGAAAAAAGCCCTGGTCACAGGGAAAACGCATGGTAGAGCCCGGAATATGACCCCAGGTTCTTGCTACCCGGGCTCACTGGCATTCCTAGAGGAGAACGTAAGTTGTATCTAGCAGCTCAGGACCGGTTTATTCTTATTGCTTGAGGCCAAAATTGTCTTTTTTTTCCAAACAAAAATTCCAGTCCTGCGCAGGGAAAGCCATGGGCCTGACCTGGGGCACCTCATCGCCATGCGCTGGGATGCAGTACGGATGCAGCACGTCCAGATAGAGCTGGACGTAGAGCTGGGCTGTGCATCCCGCAGGAGGTCAGCACCACGCTGAAAGCAGCTGTGCCCATGTTATTTGGCCGTCACACCCCCCTCTCCTGAGCCCTGCCTTCTTCTAAGCCGGTGTCAAATCTTCTTTGGACTTTGAGGTTGGAAGGGGCTGAACTCCCAAGATACTCCTTTTCTTGGAGTCTGTTGGCAGCGTTGACAATTAGGCAACTGATGCATTAACATGCCAGAGAGGCTCTGATGTTTATTCATGTGCTGCTCTCGAGGGTTTATTGAATTGATGCCTGGTAAAGCAACTAATGGGAGCCCTTGGCAGGATACCTTAGATGGATTTCCTTATTATCTCTCTAGATTTTATACTCTCTAGCAAAATCAATATTCAAGCTGGTGCACAATGCAGCCTCTTTTAGCTTCAGGGTTTAAAGATTTATGGGGCATCGGGGAAAACCAATGAAGGCAAAAGACAATGACAAAAGAAGTAAAATCCAAGGGACACAAATTGCTACTGACTTAGGGTGGGCAAAAGCAACCATTAGGTTTTGAATTTTCTATCTTTGTTAGGGAACCATTTTTTTCTTGATTTCTCTCTACCCGCCCCCCTCCTTTCCTCCCTCCTGCTTTGGTGAGGCTGCATGTTGCCCTTGCCCTCCAGAAATTGCGACGAGGGCAAAGGAAGTGCTGAGCCTTTAACAGGGAGTTACAAGGATTTCAGGTGGCAGTTTTGGGTTTCTGCAGGCAAGAGATGCTGAAAGAGGGAGAAGAACCAACGCTGTAACATACATACACCCTATGCATCTTACCCTTTTCCATAGCAGATGTGATCTATATTGCATGGACCTTTGCGGGGCTTCAACAGTCCTGTGAAAAAAAGCCAAAGGTTCTACTTATTTCAATTTTGGAAAGGCGAAATAGAGAGGAAAACAGCCTTTTGCTCATATACTTCAATTTTTTTTCTTTATTTTTTTTTTTTGTCAGAAGTTCTGCAGTGTCACAGGCTCAGTTTTCTTCAGATTTCAAAGTTGCAAACTGCCTAACACTAATGCATTTCACAAGTAACGTAGCCCTCCCAAGATACGACCCACTGCCTTGTAAGCCTGCATGGTAATTTGTATGGTTCCAGCTAGCTAGATTATGATACTCAGTTATGCTATTATTTCATTAATTCGGTGGAGTTATCATTAAGATTCCCACCATATTTCCTTATGACTGCCCTAAAGGGAAATAAATTATAGAGTTTAAAAGGTTGCTAACACTGTGAGGTTAAGTGGGTGCACAGCTGGCTCCCACACTGACCAGTGTTACCCCCAGACTTTACTGATCACAAAATTTATGTGTATTTTCTTTTCTCCCCCCTCTTCAACAGTAGCATTATAAGGGTCAGTGCAGCCATCCTTGTAACATGCTTGGAGGAGTCATGAAGTGCAATATCACTTCTTGTGCTCTAGAGTAAGTCAGAAGATTTTTCCCATTCCCATTGCTTAGTAAGTTTTTTTATTGCTGCGAGGTTACAGCTTAACTGTTAAAACAACATTGAAGGCTTGAAAGGTTCTTTAGCAATAAATGCAAACAAGTTCATGGTAACAATATTTGTGGGTGTCTAAGTGTTGCATATGGTAGAACCCTATCCCATCCATGGCTTGCATGAAATGATTTTTTGATTAAATGGAAATGAGAAACTGGACTGCACACACCCATCTAGACACAATTCAAACAGGAAAGTTTTGTTAGCAGGAGCCAGATTCAGTCCTGGCTGAGAATACAAATGGTAGAATTCAAATGACACCATAGGTCCTGCATGATCTTCCTAACCAAGAAAAGCTGGCACCTGCCAACAGATCTACCATCTTCTGTACATGTGGACAGGCAGACAGTGGTTGCAGCACCACATACCTACAGGGCTTCTATGCATCATGCTGCAGCGACACTTGCAAAAAACTTCATGTTTCATGGGAGGAATCATAGCCCTAGTGTGGCTGAGGTAAGGAAGTTTCTTAGCTGTCCTCTTTTCCAGGAGACCTTCAGCACTGGCATCACTGTGTATCCTTCACCATGCTCTTTATTTGCCTTCCTCCACAAACTGAGGTACAACATCTGCAAACGCAGTTCATAAACCAGTGGAGGGAGAAAACACTAAAGCAAATTTATTGCTTGCTCCACCAAAACTTAGGTGAAGGATGCTTTGGTCCTATTTGCACGCTGCCTGAAGATACTGTCACGATCACAGATCTTGACACAGAAACTCTTAAATGCTTGATAGTGTGAAAGTGGCGTACAAATCCCATGCGGGGTCTCAAGAAAGGGGCAAATTTCAACCAGTAAAATTCATGGCCCAGCAGGCTGTGGAGGCTCTTGTCAGTTCCTATGTTATGTACCTCCCTCCCCCAATCATTTTATTACCCCGAACATCTGTGGAAACGTGGAGGTGCAGGGAGCCTCGAGGCTGCTCAGCATGTTTGACTCCATTTTCTCCTTAAACGTGTGCAAATGCTACTTCTATTTGCACCTTCCCAGAGCTGTGATTTGCAACACCAAAGCCTAAATGACATCTAAGATCCCTCCAGAGCATTAAACAAACAAGCCAGTAGGACATCTCACAGTCTGGGAAGTGCTAAATTGAAGGCAGTAGTACAAACTGCGCTGCTTTGAAAATGAACCGGTTGAATTTCTTTGCTGTGATCCAAACTTGAGAGGTCTTTTCTCATGGCTTTTTCTGCATGAATCCAGGCTCTGCGCATGTCCCAGAAAACTGAATCAGGATTCTGATTCAAGGCTTAAAACAGAAAATCCCATGTTTCTAGTCTCATTTTGGTTTTAATCGGATTTATATGAAGCAAATATGAAAAGGAAGAGGACAGCCAGGAGACTATCCACAGTAACAGTTTGACAGAGCTGGTGTTTAACATTTCACGCACTATCAGTGATTCTGATTTGATACTGACAGTAGATAGAAGCCTCACAGAATTACTCAGAGGCAAGTTAGTAGCAAGTTAAAAGTTAGAACATGGTTAGGACTATACAAGGTATTTTGGGCTTAAGGATTAATATTGAGTTAAAATAACTAGCACAAGAAGGACGTGGACCTGTTGGAACGGGTCCAGCAGAGGGCCACGAAGATGCTCAGAGGGCTGGAGCACCTGTGCTGCGATTGAGAGACAGGACATAGCTTGATGCAAGCAAGGTGTCGATTTATTGTGCGCAACCATTCCTTTATATATGCTTATATTGACTGCGTGTTTTAAACAGATTGGTCCTTTTGAACATGCACTGCTCGCAGGGCTGCATCTGATTGGTCAGTGATATACTATCACGCTAACAAACATATCTTATCTTTGAGGAGACAGTTCTTAACACCTCTTTTAGCCGGGCGCCTGGAACTTGCTTGTCTCGATGTTGCAACATTTGTTAAGTTCCTGCCTTCAGGTTCTTGTTTAGTCCTTTTATGGCCATGACTACCTTCAGTTTCCCATGGGTTATGGCCTACAAGTCCCAACACGTCCCCGCCTATTAATTGAGCAGCACTCGGGGCTCTGCTCTTCAGGCCCTATCCCACACACCTATGCTATGAGGACAGGCTGAGAGAGCTGGGGTTGTTCAGCCTGGAGAAGAGAAGGCTCCAAGGAGACCTTATAGCGGCCTTCCAGTACCTAAAGGGGGCCTAAGGGAAAGATGGGGAGGGACTCTTTATCAGGGACTGTAGTAATAGGATGAGGGGTAGTGCTTTTAAACTGAAAGAGGGTAGATTTAGATTAGATATTAGGAAGAAATTCTTCACTGTGAGGGTGGTGAGGCACTGGAACAGGTTGCCCAGGGAAGTTGTGGATGCCTCATGCCTGGAAGTGTTCAAGGCCAGGTTGGCTGGGGCTTTGAGCAGCCTGGTCTAGTGGGAGGGGTCCCGGCACAGGGCAGGGGGGTTGGAACTAGATGGTCTTTAAGGTCCCTTCCAATCTGAACTATTCTGTGATTCTATGATTCTATAAGGAGAATATCCGCTATATAGTATCTCCTGGGCTGTCTGCAAGTTCTTAAGTTTCTTCTCAAAAATAAGCTCTCTCCTCTTCCTTTTAAATGATCTTGCAAAGAACAGCCCCATCCCATGTGATTGCCAATAGGGGCGTAGTAAGTTTCGCAGTCACAGAATAGCAAAATACATTGCACCTCTCTTCGAAACATCCTTTAAAAATGTCTGGTTTTCTGGCCAGTCATCCCACTGCAAATGAAACTGCTGTGGTGAGAACTTTCTATAATGCAATGTTTTGTTCATTTGTTTCTGTGATACACCACGCATTTCAGGAAAAAGGCCACAATGATTAAAACCAAAATCCATCAGTCTGTCCTTCATCAGTCTTTTCCTTCTGGTGAATCATTACCTAAAGAATTTCGGAAAGATTTCTTCAACTGGAAAAAAAAGGAAAAAAGTGTTATTTTCTTTGTATGTTGAGAGAATGACCAAGACTAGTCTTAAAAGGAAATGGGTGCAAAAGATGACAAGACATGATCTCAAATATTTCAATTCCTTGTTCCTCACTGTCTAAGGTTCTCATTCTTTGAACTGTGTGCTAAGGAACCTGATTCTGCTTGATAAATATCAGTGGTAATGCCAACACAAATCAAGAAAGTAATATAAGATTACAATAAAAAGCATTCCCTCCCATGGTGTTTACATGAAGTTTATACAGAATTTAACCCTAATTGTTCATTTAAGAGAAGGATCAATCCTTTAAAAACTGGGACATGTGCTTAGGTGGAAGAGACAAGTAAATGATAAGGCAGCTATCTAAGAGATTTTCTAGGCATATTTTATATTAAAAAATGCAGGCAAAAAATTTTGTTATGGTTACATTGTGAGATCAGATCAGTCAGAAATGCTGACTTCGAATTTCTTCAGAAAAACAACAAACCTTCCAGTTCACTGCCTTTACTGCCCTTGTAAAACTGGATAATTGCCTCCACAAATTGAAGCCATAAATTACTAATTTCACATGGTGGGAGAGGGTTGAATATACTAATTAGTCAAACAGTTGCATTCAAAGTTCAAGCAAGCCAGGCAAATACCATCCTTATACTTGTATGTTCTTCTCACTGGAGCATCTAGATCTTTGCCACAACTTACTGAGAAATAGCAAGGCGGGTCTGCCTGTGTTCTCTATGCTTACTGAAAGTCCCCTGAAACGCAGGCTCCATGCCCTTGAATGAACGCACAGCGTATCAGGAAAGGGTCCTGATCTAGACTGTGGCAACGAGACACAGAATAGTAAAACCACATTGCAGGTCAGCGATCCCTTCCACGTAAAACCTTGAGGGTGAGACTGAAACATCTCCTTACGTTGTGTAAAAATGCCTTAAAGTCCATTTTTGCTTGGGCAGGTCCTTTTATTTCCTTTTTACTGGTGGAGAGCTCCTGTGGGTCAGACCCAGCTGAATTCGGCTCAGGTGTCGTCCTGGTAGGAAACTGCCTTGGGGGTGCCCCTGACCGCGGGGCAGAGAGTGAGCCTGTTGCTGTCACGTTTTTGCTTAGAACTCTTGGGAGCACCACTTTTGAGGACCCACTTTGAGGATGCGCGGTGTCAGCAGCATCTGGAAACGCTTGTTTATTCTGGGCTTTTCTTTCTCCCTTCCAATCACAGAGTCCGAGCTCGGAAAACAGATGGGATTGTTCTACTAGTAATTGGTCCAGCTGCTGCAGAGAAAATAGAAGGGAAAGCATATTGCAGTAATAAAAATATAATAAAAGGAATCAAGCAGGATACACAAGAGTATATGAAGCATGCCTGCTTCTTCTGCTTGGTCCGAAGAAGACATACAATACCTGGCAAAGGAGACGTTGCCATAAAAAGGAGGAGAAAGGCCTAAAGGACATTTTATTCCAACAGATAGATCTAATTGCTTAATGGAAAATCTCAAATGGACTTAAATCTGTGACCATTGCAGTCTTGACCTTCTAACCCAAGTTTATCACGGAAGAATCAAAGACAAGTAATCAATCCCCTGACCATGTTTCCTTTACTTTTCCTTATGAAATGGAGAACTGGTCCAAAAAAGAGCCAGACCAGTAACTGTATATCAGTAATTCTGCAGGCTGACTGCCTATCCCTTTATTCTGGGAATCACAGGACCTTTATACAGCAGAGGAGAGTAAAGTCACTTCTATAAGTATTGGCACTTTTCCTGGGTGGTTGAGCTCAACAGCATAGTCGAAGAGAGGGTCAAAGATGTAAACTGTAAGTCTGTTATCGGAAATCCTCCTAGTCTTGGCCCTGAAAGGTTTATTCAGACGTACCTCAGAGCTAACGCTTTCAACACTGAATAGTGGGACAGACTTTAAACTCTCCCCACATGACCCAGAGCAGTGGCTTGTGCAACGTACCATAAGGATGCCCTCCCTGACCTGGCAAGCTTGATCATTCAGCCGAAGTTCCAGCTCTGCAACTTCCTGACGAACGGCTCGCCGTAAGAGTTGCAGGTGTCTGCCTTCCTCCCTGTGGGGACAGCAGTGAAAGCACACTTGAATGATCTGTGAACACCCTCCTCTTCCTCAGCCCCAGCATAACGCCTGTATCCCCTCTGCTGTGGTCTTCTTTTTACCCATGATCACAGGATACCTTACAGAATAATAAGTAACAGCCCTTGTCTGCTTGACTCTCATTTCTTTGATTATCCCAGTTGCAAGATTAAACATGTTGTAGTTGCAGACCCAGCTTGAGTCTGGGCAATTTTATCACTTCTGATTTATTGCCAGCACAAAGACTGTATAAATGTCCTACTTGCAGGCAGCTCAAGACTGGAAGCCCATAGTAACTTTTTGTGTACCTGAGGCTTCCTGGTGATCCCTGTGAACTTGGGTTGAGTCCATGATGACCTAGTTCAGTTTTTCCTGTATCATCACCCTATTGATCATGAGCACTAAGTACATGACCTAAAGGGACTGGTTTGTCAGAGATCGCTCCCACCTCCTTCCCCGAACCCAGCATTGACCTGGGACACTGAGCTCCAGCTGACTGAGATCTGTTCCTGTGTTCCTACTGTTTAAAACATGATAGTTGCACACTAAAAATCTAGCCTGCATCTGTAGAGCAATCGTCCCCTTCAAAATGCTCATGTTTAAGAGCCTTGGACAGTGTGGGGAGAGGCTGGGCTTTCCTCTGAGCAAAAATCACATCACAATACATTTCTCCTTCGCTTGCAGGATGCCCACAGCTGCACCTCACTGACCAGAAATGCTGTGGTAACACAAGTGACCGAACACATTGGTGATGCTAGCTTTGGATTTAGGTAAGTGTGTTGGGCTGACATTACCTTCCTTCATCTGGCATCATGCTGGAAAACAGGGCCTGCTGTTCGGTCAGGTGCTGTTCAATCTCATCCAGCTTCTGCTGGAAGTGCTGGCAGGACCTCTTCATCACTTCTATTTCATGGAGGGTACACTACACAGAAAAGCAAGAAGACACCCCACTTGACTACTTTTCTTCGAGCACTTCCACGTCGAGTGCATTTGAAGCTGACAGCCCAAATGGCATGGATCCTCCTCTTACCCACATAACAAGGACCCTGTGAGCAGCTGCCGTGAAACTCCAGATGGCACTTCAAGTGAGTTTTCTCTGGGTGCCTTCATCACATCCCAGCCACCAACTTTTCTCCTAAAGCATGTAGGATTAAGTCCTGGCACTATTCGAGCCAGTGAGAATTTGATTTTTGCCATTGAAGGGGAAAAGGACTTTGATCAAAGATCTGATGCAATATGCCAAATTCTGATGTTACTGCACTGTTGTCAGACATTATATTTGAGCAGGATGAGTTGCTATAGATTAATGAATTCAATGGTTAGTGGAATTACTGTCCACTGGAAATTAGAAACTGTTTTGAGAAGGAGAAAGAGGGAGAAAAGAAGAAAGGAGAGTGGGAGAGAGGGAAGATATGTAAGAACTATGAGAATGAAAAGTGTCTTTCATGATGGTTTCTGCTAAGTGTTACACTGATAATTTCTCATCTATTACCATTTAGAAATGTAGAATTGGATTTATCTAACCAAATGCAGTCAGTTACCGCAACAGATGTATATGCAAGTACTGCAACAGGGCAATTGTTCTGATCCAAAAGTAGACATCTGTAATACATCAGAGGAAATATGCCACAACTGTGACCATTACTCTTCACCGAGAGATGGTATCTAGTATGACTGATCATCTACATCTACCCTGATGTAGCCATCTATACCAGGAATGTCTCAAGGCAGAGGAGATGAATGAGCAGGAATGGTACATCAAAAACCATAAGAAGATTTGCAAGTTACTACTTTGTAGCACAGCACAAGTACAATGGCAGCCCACTAGTGACATTGAAATGTTTAAGCTTCTAGCCACATTGAAGACTTTTCACACTGTGTTCAGGGCAGTAATGCAAACAGCATCATCCAAATTATTTTGGAGACAATACCGTCTGCCTTCTGAAAGCATGCTCCTCTATTACGCTGAAACTGCTCCAAGCACAAGAAAGTGTTTGGCATGTTCCCATCTTGTCAGGTTTTGGTCTCTTGTAAGCTATGGGAAGACAGTGTAGAAACCTGCACTCAACTGCTGACCACTGTAACTGGTGGAGAACAAGAGGCACGTTTGCAAAGCATAGAAATGCCCAGTATCTTTGGATTCCTGCAATAATGTCCTTTGATGATCTCTTCGCCTTTGTGTGCTTGAAAGCATCCCTCAGTCCCAGCAAGGCCTGAAATACGAAGAAGCCCTCCCTGCTGGAGGATCAGCCTCAGCCAGAGGGCAAAAGATGCTCTCCATGCATTTGAGAAACCTCATTCTCAGTCTCCATTTCAATGCAGCTGCTATGTGAGGAACACTCTTGATGTGTGACCCAGGGAGAAACCATCCCATAGCAGCGGGAAAAAAAATCTAGCCCCAAGAGCCATGGGATTGCACCAGAAAGGGTTAATTAGAAAGTAATAGTGGTTTGATATGGCCAGTCCTGTGACTGCATTAGAGGTGAGATCTTCTAAGTGTCTGCTCCATGTGGAGCACAGCTGGTGCTTTCAGTGCTGTGGGTCAGGGCAGCAATCCCACCCCACTGAGGCAGTCAGAGCAGAGTTTATGAGCACCTTCAGATTAAGTGTTGGCCAATTGCTCATTTGCCCCCCACCCCAAGCTTTAACTTTGATCCTCAGATAGTTTTCTTGTTCTTAGATGGGAGTGTGTGGGGTGCAAGTGAGCAGTGCCCACATAGTAATCATGATTTCTTCTACGCACTGCCAAATCTGAGCAGAGTGAGGACTTCTAGCCATCAAAAAAGTAGACCCAAATGAGCTTGAAGAGCTCCTATCATTCAGGTCACTAGGTAGAAGTCAGTGAGCTACAGACAAATTTCTAGCTGGTTCTTCAAGGTTAACAAAAATCTAGAAAGCACCATGCAAAAGATACAAGAGGCACAATGTGGGTAGGTTTGGTAAATCGTTCCAGCGCTTATAGATGAGGTCTGGGCAGCTCCCCTGGCACTGACTCTTTGAGCATATCGCAGAGCACAAGTTCACATAGATTTATTCAGAGTTCACACTCAGCAGGGATGGAGGGGGAACTAACCGTTTGAGATAAGGTGCATGTAAACAGGGTAAATTTACGGTCTAAGAGTTGCTCCATGGTGGTTGCATTCCCCATGCATGCCCTCGGTAAATGGGACATAAACTGAGCTATCTTCTCTCAGTAACAGATGTAGAAACCACCTCACCTTTAATGCAAAGTACAAAGTAGGCATGGGTGTAATCTCTGCAGAGTGACTAACGTCCAGTAAATTCATTCGCTTACTGCACAGTGACTTGGGTGTGGAGCCGTATCCCTAAGAACAGATCTTGGGTAACAGTACAGTGTAAAGTCAATTCCTGCCACATTCCCCGTCCACCGACCAGAGAAGACAAATCACCATTAGCTCCCGTTAGAAGAGTGATAAAACAGTAGTCAATCAATGAGAAAAGGCTTCCCAGTCCACCATGAGGTACTGACTCACTGCCATCTTGTGGCAACAGCAAGACAGCTGACAAAAGGCGTATGTATATATTGTTCAATGTAATGTTCAAAGACAAGGCATCACAGATTTATATATTCTCACTTTCAATGATGTGGCAGCATAAAATTCACCAGTTTCCCTTTCTGGAACTTTTATCTAATGGTTTTCTTCCCCGATTTGTGCAGCAGTTCAAGTTTCATTTCCTTATGAAGAGCAAAGAGAAGAGGAAAAACAGAGCAGGAGGTATGCTGCTCCTTCCACATTTTTCTCAGGATGCAAAAGCCACTCCTGATTCCCTTCCTTGCTTTCTTCCCCAACACACTCTGAGTCTTTCACAAATTTTGGGAACTCTCAGCAATTCTGAACAAAGAAATAAAAAAATCTGGTGACTTTTTGCTATCAGTATTTTTATTGCAAATATTCATCTTAGTGGGTTTTTAGATTTAATGCAAGCTTCTTATTCTACCATGGTAAAATGGCTTGAGGCTCTGGGAAGTCGCAATTCCCTTTGATTTAGAGCAGTTTGGCTTATGGTATCTAACTAGCTATTCACAGTTAGTCTTTAATAAACACTAAGTAATATAGCCCAAATGAGTTCTCGGTGAAAGAGGATTATGCTAAATCATGTAACCTTGCATTTTCTGCAGTCCAATAAGTTACTCGGTTACTGTAACTCAGCTGATTCACAGGAACTCACTGAAACACATGCTCATATCTCAGCTCTTTATTTGACCTGTAAACTTTATCACCCAGTTCGCAGTAACCGTTTTAAGACTGAACTGATGTACCTAAGTCACTAAAAGAAGCAGCCCAACACAACTGAAGGTACAGATAGGTTTGCCATTTTTGTCCGTAAGGGAATGCTTCTTTCCTCACCCATTTTCTCAGTTACATTCCCAAGATATGCCTCACTAAAGAAGTAAGCATGGCAGGAGAGGAAAGGAAAAGGCAGCTTGTACATTTAGCTCGTAAGTGTGTCAGCTGCCCATGTATATGAAGAAACCTACTCACCGGAGCAAGATTACGCATTGCAGTGTCCTGTAGGAGCATCAATGTTTTCAAGATCTGCAGCTCGGTGGTGGCACGGTTTGAGCAGCAGCCCACAGGGCGATGAGGAGAGACAGCCACGGGGAAGGTCCAGGGGCAGCAGCCGTGGCAGCAGCAGCAGTGACAGCAGTGACTGCCCTGCACACCCCCCACGCCAGAGGCTTCACCCCAGTAGCGTGACCTGTATTTGCCACAAAGCACGGTGTCAAGAGAGGCTGATTTTTTCAGGTGAGCGTGGGGTGGATGGAGCGGTGGTGGCCACCTGGGCTTCCTGGCACAGATGTCAGTTTGGCTGGAGGCTTCAGTGGTCTCCTTCACGCCGTCCTTCAAAGCCCCTGGGTCTGACTGTATGAGAGGATCACCCTCAGAGAAGTCCACAGGATCTTCCCTAGCAAGGGTCTCACTGAAAGGAGCACTTTGGCCTGTGCACTTCACTCTTGAAGTGAACTCCAGCCCTGAAGGCATCTGAACAGTAACAGATTTCAGAGGAGCAGAAGCCATTTCATCGTTTTGGATTGTGTCTCCCTCTTCTGATTTGTTAGAACTTAACACGTCCCCTACGCTACCAGTCTCTTGATCTTCAGATGAACTTAATCCAGGCTCTTCCACCCGGCAGGAAGGATGCCTCTGAGGTTCTTGTGTAGAATAGCTTGAAGCAGCACTGCTCCCACTTTGTGCTGCTGAACCCTGCTGTGGAGTTTCCGGGAGCTCTGTTCCAGGGGAGCATCTTGTATTTTTTGAATCCTCGCCTGTTTTGCAGATTGTCACATTATTCACTGCAAGGAGGGTACCACCTTTGCTGACCACTTCCATACCCCACCACGGTCCTTTAACATGTCCTGTGCGACCTCCATGGGCACTTTCATGACATGCAGCTCCAACGTCCTTTTCAGTCAGGCACCTCTCACCATCATCTTCGCCTCTGATTTTGCTGTCACTGATGACTGCCGAGTTTATATCAATCAGTTCAGTGAAGGTTACATTCACCTTTTTGTGTCCGGTCCTAAAATACAAATGATCGAATTTTGAGGAGCTAGGATCTCCTTCACTCTGAGTATCACTCTGAAAACAAGGACTATGCTCCTTTATGCACTCCTCTTTTCCCAGTTGCATTCTTCCAGTTTTATACTCTTTCCTGTGTATGTCACAGAGCATTTCTTGTACAAAACTCCGTGGTCCAGCATTACAGGCCTCATACTCTCCATTTTCTGCAGTCAGTAACAGATGAGTCTCCTCTGTCTGGTCACTGCCTGCTTTTGTTGATCCAGATGCTGTCAAACTGCCCTCACAAGCTGTTATGAAGACCTTAGCAACACAATCATCTGGCTTTTGTTGAAAATCTTGATTTAACGTCAGAAACCCTGTCCTGTGTGACAGACCTGTTTCTTGATTGTGGATATCAGAAATAAAATTAATCTTTCCTGGCAAAGATGCGTTCTGAAGAGGAAAAAAAAGAGGAAAATTAATAAAGGAAGGAGGAATTGAAATATTATACTTCTTCTATCACACTGGTTTGCCCACCACTATTTTGCCCTCAGCACCCCCAGGCCCAGAGGCATCTTAAAACACATCTTTAAACATCTTTAAATACCCAGTGAACCAAAGAATCAAAGATTCTTGTAATATTTCTTTTCTATTGCCTTGCGCAAATCTTGCATTAGGGTGGTGGAAGAGTTGCACAAAGTTCTAAGAAAGCTTCTTGCCTTCTGAGGTTTTCTAGGAGAATGAATTTGTTTTCATGAAGCTTGCACCACTCCATAATTATTATTTTTTTTAATGTTACTTGTGCCAGGGTTACAGAGTTTTCACAGACCTACCAACAACTATTGCTCATTTCTTACTTGCAAAACTACAGGTTCTGGCGGCTCCTCCATGAACCCACTGCTGTCTGACTGGCAGCTGCTTGTTCTTGTCACCATCACCTCTACTGGAGAAAACAAAAGGATAAGAAAAATTACAAAGAACGGCAGAAAGCAGTACCAAGTCAAAATGAATATAGAGCTAAGAAGGGGCACTTTAAATGTACGTTTTTAGAAAGATTCTTGAACCAGGTCAGAAATCTTCAATACTGCTACAACAGAAAAAATAACAAAACGTGCTCAGGATAGCTACTGCTGATGTTATTAAGCATTGACTTATTCCCCAGTGTAATCATCACCCACAGATTTTAGATTTTGACATATTCATACAACATACACAATGTAAACAACCTGTAAAGCAGCCAACCACTTGTTTTCCTCTGCTAGAAATATTGACTTTTGACTGTTAGAACTGGCTCAGGCCAAGTCTCATTCATACCTACGCAGTTTCAATGGCTTCAACCAGGTGACTCCTGCAGGGAAAGGGAGCTGCTCGAGCCTCTCCCTAGACCAGTTTGTCTCTACTTTGGGGCATCATGTACCATCTTTGTTGGTTTTTGGTCTGAGGACAGGAAATCGCAGGAGCAAGCAGAGATGATGTAGTGTTGCATGGCAAGACATAAAGGCAAGAGGAAGATATTCTTGATTTACTCCAGAGAAGGTTTCTAATCTAGCAGCCATATCATCTGGCTAAATCAATTCTTACCCCAAGTTTAGCAATTAAATTATACACCATTATCTATCTGATTTAATGACTAAAAGCCAACCCTCTTTAAAAGTACAAATGATTGAGAGTAAACCCTCAGTTACCCTGTACATCCCGATACCTCTCAGCCCTTGGATAACTTGCACTTTCAGATAACCTTCATCCTCAGATAATGCCCTTATTCTCAGATATCTGGCACCAAAACAGAGGTGGAGTTGCGGGAGCAGGGTGAGGGAGTCTGCTGAGGGAAGGAAGGATTGGAGACTGAGACAATCTGGATACACTTCCTCTCTTGTTCCTTACATACATAACGGCTTCTGAACCCTGAGATCTTTCATCTTCTGGTTATATCCATGAAAATGTGACGATTCACCTAGTGGTTCTGAGACCTGAGTTATTAACTCTCAGTTGTGTGAATTAGAAAATGAAAAAAAAAAAGTCTACAAACTATGTTTTCACACATTAACAGAGTATGGGCTTTATTAAATATATCTTGGGCATCAATTAATGAAAATCACAAATCTATTTGTAGGCAGCAACTGTAAAATCAAAAGCAGATATCATTTTATGGTTTTTAAATGAATTACTACATTGTCACTCCTGGTATCATCATCAGCACATCAGTCACTTTCCTATTTCAGATGAGAAATATGTGGTTCCCATCTCGCACATTACAAAATCTGCAGTGATGTTGCTGAAAATTGCCAGTTTTGTGGGTGGTCTCAAAACTCATCCTTGCAGTTTCCCACAAACGACATTGTGGTTCAGCTTCTCCCCCAGGGAGACTGCTCTACAGATTCTCTAAACTTTTTTTAAAGCTGCTTCAATTACCCTTTGCATCTTTGCCAGCTGTTGCTTCCAGTGTATCAGTCTGGCCTGTAGTTTTCCATACATAAAAACGAAGAAAGAAAGGCTTAGGAAAATTTTGAAAAGATGAAATGTTTCAGCTGCTGCAGTTCCAACCAGTTTGAGACTCAAATTATTTGAGCCTCAAATACTCAACTGTATCCTCCAATCATAACAACTGACCTTCAAGCTTTAAAGTTTGCAGATTTAGAAGACTACATTATCAGCAGATTATCTAGTGTTTTAAGGTTCCTGTTTTTCTCCTGAGACACGCAGGACACCAAAGTGGCTGGCATGCTACTAGAAATTACATGTAGGGAAAAACCCCATAGCCTTTAATGGAAGAGTAAATACTGTGAGAATTCATCTTCTGATCTGATCAAAACCAGGTGGCTGTAGCCAGGTTTGACCCATTTATTAAGATAAATGCAATGCATCTGTTCTAACAACACAGTCAATTGTGTTTGCGTATTGCAACCGCGCAGCCTTCCCACCCACGTTTGTATTTGTGCACTAGCTGGGGAACTACCCAAAACATGTGATGGTGGACTCCGGGCTGACCTTTAGACGCAAGGTGAGACATTAAAGACTGGATAAAATGTCTGCAGACCAAGTCAATATCGCTACATTTAGCCTACAGAAAGACCTCCATGTGTCTCCCCGGACTTGCCCTGGAAGGAGGTGTGATGTGTGCTCCGCCATCATGTCTCTCAAGGATTAAACATGCAAGGTATGTACATAAATCAAGGCTCAAACGACTCTGAAAGGCTGTCTGGGTATGTATTTAAAAATGGTAATACAAGAGGACCTAATGATCATTCTGAGCATAAATCCAATTTCTGCAATTTTTATGTTAGCAAAATAGAAACTTAAAAAAGAGAAGAAAAGCATAGTAGAAGGAGAACCATGTTAAGCACAGTTCACCTGTTCTTGTTACTGTGATTTCTTTTCCTCAGACCAAGTAATCACCTTCATCTGAGATAGGCAGCTAAATTGCACCTACCTATATAGTAGATGTGTAACGAACTAATAATCCTAGAGTAAAGGCTTAAATTCCCCATATAGTCAGTGCAAAGCGATGTCTCGGAGGGTCTGAGCTGCAGTTCTTTTCCAACTACGTTCAGATGCCTAATTTAATCATTACATCCCACACTGACTTGCAAAATCCTACCCAGTATGCCAGGCCCTGTTGAAGGTAGGCAGGTGAAGATAAGGGGTTTTTAAAAGATGAGATGTTTCTCTGACTCTGCAACACTTTATTCAAAGCCAGCCAAAATTCCCTCGATTTCAGCGGAGTCTGACATTAAAAAAAGACTTAGTAAAAATGAATATGGGCCTCCAATTCAAGGTGGGGTAAAAAGCTATGAAGAGATTGCCAAAGTGCCTCCACTAGGACTTCAAGCTGAACAACGTGCACCCAGGAGGGACATGGAGCAGGGTTGGGTTGGAAGGCAGGTCACACTGCAGGCTGGGGCTGTGCCAAAGCTATGTTAAACACGATAGCCTTTTCAATTTGAGGCAGCTCACTTTCAACCTATGCAAATATAGTTTGATTTAATGTCTGTATACCAGGGCCAAGTAATGTTTGCATAATGGCGAGCAGCATTTGCATACCACGGAAACTGTTTTGGGTGAGGAGTGGGCCAATATATCACTTCATTTCCTCTTAGTGTCCCAAATAGCAATTAATTCAAATTAGACCATGCCTGATGCTGTCCTGAGGAGGAAAAGAGTTTCCCTCTTTGTGAAATTTTCCCCAATGTTAATAGCTTGCCAATGGTAACAGTCCGGTATTTCTTGGCAGGCTCTAATACCCAGTGAGGATACCTGAAGCCCGAGTTTCTACTAGGAGATTGATTCTTTGCAGGTTCCAAATCAGGTCTTTGCTAGGTCTCCTAGGACAAATTCCTCTATCTACCAGGTTTAACTGAAAATGTCCAGGCTGGATGGTGGTGGTGGTTTGTCTCAGAATGGACTAGCGTCTAAAGCCCTTTCAGCAGTGGCCAAGGTCACCTTAGGGACACCACTTCTTCACAGCAACAATTCCTTATGTTTAAATGAACTAAGTATTTAAGCAACTGGAAGATTGCCTTTTGGAGGGATACAAGTTGGCCAAAATCTACATAGTTTATTTTGACATTTTAAAAATGCTCTCGCCTCCCTCTTTCAAATGTGCTTTTTTTCTTTTCTGAAAGCAACACCATCTTTTAATTTGAAGAAGAAAGATGAAATAAAATGGGTTAAAACACCTGAACATTAAGCAAAACATGTTTTCCTTTCTAGTCTACCCAAACTGCATTTTTCCCCGATCATTTGGTTCAGCCACTGAACAAAAATATCCATTATTCATATAGTTCTACTCAGTTCTCCTAGTGTGTGGAGACACCCAAACCTGTAGAGATTCGGCAAATACATGCAGAGCATCACACCAAGGAAAGATAAAGTATGTTTGGAGAAGAAGTAGAGACGCAGACCAGTATTCAACTATGAACTAAAAATTACAACGCCGGGCCCTGTGCGGAGAATACATCTGGCTATGCTGGAAAGCGGAAACCTGAGAATTGCCCCTGAAGACCTTGGTGAGGAAAACCTTGGCTCTTCGCCTTTCTGTGCTAATTGAACTGGGAGAGTTTATCTCCTGCATCCCATTTCTGTTCTGCCTGAATTTTAAATAAAAATAGGTTAGAGGAACTCACTAATCAGGTTTCTGCTTAATTTTGTATCGTAAAAGAAAGTACATGCCTTCCAAATCCCAAAGGTCCCACAGCTTTCCAGGCCTTTACTTGATCAATCCAATTTCATTAAGAGACTTTTTCTCTCCCCTTATTTGCATGCAGATACAGTGGCTTCCATTTTCAGCAACCATCAGTGCAGGAACTTTCTGAAACTATTGTGCTCCTAGGTTCACCATTAATAAAAGAATACTCCCTAATTAGTTAAAAAAAATAAATGCTGGAGTACAGTTCTGCGTTCCTCTGAAGACTCTGCAGCTGGTTTTCTGTGGACTTGGCTGCAAATAACACAATCTTTTTCTAGTTTCCAGCCTGGAGAATAATTGCAAACTGCAAAAGATGCCATGAGAGCTACTGCACTGCTTGTAAATAACACCAGAATTTTTTGCATGACTTTTGAATCACATTAGCATTGATGAATGTACATCAATAGTTGTTTTTCTACATCATTTGGGTACGCGGGGAAGCATAGGCACAAAAACTTCAAATGCAAGAGTATTTTTGCGAATTTGAACTTGAAATTCACAAATCAAAAGCTGGACTGTTCATCCTGTCACAGGAAAAAGTAGAATGGCCAACTGCAACCTAGCAATGCTGTTAAAATTTTAGATATTTTTGTAGCTATTTAAACGTTGCTGTACATTGATGTGGATAAATATTTCTAAAACTATCTGTTGCATACATGGGACTAAATAATGCACAGAAGCCACAATTTAGCCGGATATTTTGTGAAAGATAAAGAATCCTGGAGGACTTAGAATAAGACTTTTCCACTTCCCTCTATAAGCAAAGGCATTTTGCAGTCTCTCTCGCACAAAACTCTCAAGGCATTAACTTTATTACAGCTTAAACACTCAGGCTAAATTCAGCAGGGAAACTAGATTCAGGCTTAAGTCTACACATAGTATTCCCACACTCAGAGTTAAATGGACATACAAATATCTCACTGATTGGACCTTAAGAAACACATGCATTCAACAGTAGTTGAATTCAATAGTAGTCAAATGCAGTAAGAGATGGGCTGAATGAAGATCACACCATGTCCACAGAAGTGCCAGAACTGAATAGATATTTTATTACACTTTGGATGGTTTTTTTTTGCTTCTCAAACACAGGCATCAAATACTAAAAGTGGTTGCTCCACCACAGTTGCTCAGCGCTAACAACTCCAGCAGCAGTGACTGGAAGATGTGAAGACACTGATTGTCCAACACAAGGCAAAAAAATCAAGAATTTCTATCTTACATGACAAAAAAGAACTTTCAAAAATACATTTTCAAACAGTACTTTCAAAATAGAAATGGGTTCATTTTGGGTAGTTAACTGGATCCTTCCCATTTAGACGTTTCACTCTATCTCCTCCTGCTCTGCAAATGGGTAAATCAGTATGTTATCCTTAACAAGACTGCCCTGCCTATGGCATCACACAAAATGATGTCGCAGGATGAGCTGGCTATGCACTAGAGGAATACAATCAGCTGCATGGCACAGTTATGGATGGTCCAGTCCTCCGATGGGAAAGCTACTCCACTCTCCTGCTACTCAGAGTACAGGCAAAACCAATTCTTAAGTACCACACTCCATGATATGGCCAGTAAGAGCTAATAAAACTCCACGGAAAATATGTATTCTGCATAAGCCACAAAGAATCCTTTTTTTTATTATTATTTTTAGTGCTGTTATCCATAACACTGGGCTTTCTGAAGCTCACTCAACCTTGGTGCACCACCAGAAATTATTTTGTACAACTTTCAGCATTTTGGGAAAAGAAACGTTCTTATTCATATCAGTTCCCATATATGTGGAAAAACTTGATCCTATGTAAATGTTCCATAAAACCTGTTCATTGGCAGCATACCATACTGTCTTTCCTTAATCTAAGAAGTAGCTCCCCCATAGGCAACTGCAACGATTACTGACTGTGGACTATGAAAGTAAACGTTTCATTTAGTGCCACTGAAATCTCAAAGGAAAAGTCTATTCTTAGTCTTTTCTCTTTTTTTATTAACATCTCTGCAAAACTTCTGTAACACCGATTCGCTTTCCACATTGCAGAAATGTCGATGAAGAGGCAAACTGAGGTGAGCAAGAACTAGTTTATTTTCTAGCCAAACGCAATACACAGTTCTACAATTTGCCCGTAAGAGAGATCAATCCAGAATTTCTTGTCGCTGGAGCAGGGCTGCAGCACTGACCCCTCTCTGTACCGCTACATCTGTTTTGAGCTGCATTTCAGGAGAACAACCACCAGATGGCAGCAGCACATAAACCACAAATCGTGTTTCCAAAGGCCAGCACAAACCAGAGTTTTTATCCATATTCTTCTGCAAATTTTATTTTTCAATGACATTATAGCAGAAATTAGATAAACCATCTTATTAGAATAGTCATATTATTTGAAAGCAAAGCACAACACCCCAAAATGCACCAGATGCAGCAAAAACTCCTACTCTTAGTCAAACACGAGTGTAGCTATGAAATTTGTCTATCCCCTTCTCCCTTTGAATTGAAGAGGAATTTCATGTCAATCATCTTGCACAGTGTGACCGAGTGAAACTATATTTTAACAAAAGCTCTACACAAAGCAATTTCTATGATTAATTGTGCCCCACCATGCTGGTAGGTTCTATATGAATGGAACAAAAGAACGGTCTATGCCTAGAAGAGCTTGCAAGGTGAACAAAACCTGGCTCCTCTGAGATATCTCCTTCTGCTTGTCAAAAGCCAGTTCCCCCGGTTCTCACCCAGCTTGCAATGATGTTCTCCCCGTCACTTTGGTTACCCCTGGCATATGGAGGACTTTGGGTATACTTTTCTTTTTGTGGAGGTGAACAAGGGGTAAAAAGCCATGCAGCCCAACGACCACAACCTCATGTTGGACATGAGTGCACGTATGCTGCACCCTGAGGAGGATAGACAGGGCCAGGGGGGGCAAAAGGTGGCGAGCACATATGTTGCGCGACAGCTACTGATATTTTGCTTCATCTCCACGTTCAGCCTGCAGTTCTTCACATGGCTATCTAAGGGGTCTGGCTGTCAGAGCCATCGTTAGCAGGAGACACGTGCATAGCTCCAGGGGCACTGGGAGCGCACACACCGCGCTCCACGTCCTCCTGCGCAACCTCACGCTCCTCGCCCACGGCCCGGCTCCCCGCAGAGCCCTGGGTGCCCACGTCCCCCTGGGAGGATGTTGGCCTAGATGCTCTCCAGATATCAGCCATAAGCACTTGAAGGAAGCAGGTCATGGAGCATTAAAGCCACAAACTAGCAGAAATAGCTAGACAGCAAATCTACGTCTACTCTCAGAGCGTTCAGCTTCAGTCCTCCTCCAAAACACCCAAGGAAAAAAGCAGTTTTGCACCAAGTTCCAGCCAAGTTTTTGGCTTGAGATTCAGCGTATAGTATGGTTATGTCTAGCATGCTCGTGGCACAGCACAGTCGGCAGGCAGAGCACAGCAGCCTGGAGCGCTGCCCAGGTTGCAAAACCTGGCTGAAAAGCAGGGTGAGAGGGTGCGCTCTCAGTTCCCGATGCGGTGGCTAGACAGCCACGGGTACCTGCACTACACGTTATCATGCTTTAAAGCTAGTGCACATATTTACTGATTTAAAACTAGCTTCAGTACATCTGCTGCGCACTACAGTCAGCGCCGCAACAGCAGGTATAAATATACTCCTTTGTGAAATGCCTGGGGCTGGTGGGCGGGTGGGTTGGCGCGCTCACTCTCTCGCATTACCGGTTGTCCTGAGCTCGTGTGTAGAAGGAAGCTTTGGAGAAGAAATGAATTAGCTGATAATATTCTGTTAAGCTACTCATTAAAAAAAAGGAAACCTTTTTTTTTTAATGTTCATTTCCCCTCCTCCCTACCCAAATCAGAGATGAATGTGGGCAAGGGAAGAAGCGTGTTCTCTACCTTGTACATCACTGAAAATGTTGTAATTTCCTGCACTAGTGAACCACCCTGTGCCTTTCTACAGAGGGTCAGAACTGACATCTGTGGGCATTGGTGGCAGAGGTTCACCATCCAGAAATCTCCACCTTTGCCCTTTCAAGAATATCCCCAGTACAATTTGGTCCACGAGTCTGGAAATCCCCTTTAATAGGTTGACTGGAGCTACAGAAAGTATTTAAAGTAGCTGGGGACAGAGGTCACGTCAGGTTTGCTAATACAGATCAACATCGTGAATCTCCCACGCTGTTGTCTGAGAGCAGCAGACGCACCCCTGCCAATTGCCACGCTGGGGAGCAAGGCGTCTGCCTTCCCATCAGAGCTTCCCGTCGTCTCCTGCCTGTCCTACACAAGAACACACTGCCCTAGAAATGATAAAAGTATAAATGAGTAATCCAAGGGCTGAATTTGACAGGAAAAGAGAGAACACTGTAGGCAGTTCTCTGTGATAAATGATGTTTCTGCAGTCTGGGAGGTTAGGAGTAGTGATGAATCTAGTCAAAACCTGAAATTGCAGTCCCTTTGACAATGGTCTTTTATCTTCCCTCAGCTGATGAAACAGCTTCAAACTTTGCCAGGTCCTCCTCCTACTTTTCCTTGAGAGTCAGTATCACTTCCATCTTATTTCAACTGAGCTTCAGCCAACTGTCATTAATTCAGATTCGTGCTGCTGCCAAATGTCAGGAGAGACGGGTGATGGTTGTGTCTGCTTCTGATGAAAATGAGAGGTAGAGCTGAATGTCATCAGCCTACACTGTAGATCACGTTACATCACAACTTCTCCCAGTAGCAGCTGCACGGAGATAATGAATAAAAAATAAGCGATCGCAGGGAGCCTCGTAGGGCTCTCTGCAACTGAGAGAACCTCACAAAAGGGAGGATGGCTTCCAGCAACATTTACAGGGACCTTTGAGAAAAATAAGTGAAAAGCCCCTATCTTTTTGCTAGGTCCTGCGGCTTCTCTCTGCCTGGTCAGCAGTGACCAAAGCAATCAGGAGGCCAGAACAGGTATCTGGCTTTTGGGTGCTACTTTGTAGACATCAACAGCCAATTATAATAAGCTCTATTTCCATGGTAATAGCCATTAAACTGTATTCAGGGGGTCTAAGAGCTTAGTAAGCATGTCTCTCTTTGCTGGTGATATTTTCATGAGGAGAAATCCTTATCAGTGACTAGTTGACAAGTATGTAGAAGATCTATGGAATAGGAATCATGTTTCTTATCTGTAAAGAAAAAAAAAAAGAGTTCTCCAGAGCACAAAACCACTCCCAGGATAACACCAAAGGACCCCTTCTCACAGGTGTCACTGACAGTGAGGGGAATGAACCCTCTTATAGCAGCCATGGCAAAGCAATGTGGTGCTATCAGAAAAAGTATCTACATTCTCACAAAGCTGCCTTGAAGCCAGAGCTGGACGTGGGGTTGGGATTTTGAATTTTGCAACAAGATTCAAAGGGTCAGGCTGTCAACTGGAACAATTAGTACAGCAACATGGAGGTCCATGACTGCACAGGCAAGGCTCTGATCCTTCTATGCCCTGTTGAGGGCATGGGAAGAAAAGGCAGAGGAGGAAATATTAGAAAAAACCTTTCAAGATCTCAGCACAACTTTAGCACAACTAGGTTTCATTTCAGAAGTTTTCTTGTTTAAAAGGCTATCACTGTTAATCTAAACTGATGTCTCTCACGTGTTTGGTTGTCAAAGTATTTGGTTGTCCTCCTGGACACCTAAGGTATTTTATGATTTTTTTTCCCCCTAAGATTTAAACAACAACAGGTTTTATAACTTCCACTGGGCCATCTGCCTTAAGTATGTGGTGTGTACATATCCTTTCCCACTAGGATGAATCAGCCCGCTGCAGTAGGACCTAAAATATGACACATACGTGCAACAAAATGTTATAAATCTGCAATGACTTTTAGGAATGTACTCACTGAAAATCATACAAACTCCCAAAGCTCCTGGGCTGGCTGCTTAGACCTGAGGATTGCAGGCAGGCTGTCCTGACACCACTGGGGGGTGGCAAGACCTCCCAGAAGCCATTTCAAATGTCTGCCAGACTTCCATTCTTTGCTGCCCATCTAGTTTCGGTGCTGGTGAATGTGGCATCACCACCTCCTGGGTCTCCCTCTTTCTATCCATTGCTGAACTTAGACAGCAATGTGTGTGAGATACATCAAGGAGGACTGTGGCAAAGTGCAACAGCCAGGGTATTCTCAAGAGCTGCAGAAGTAAATTGCCTTTCTAGGAGGACTTCTCTGAGCGAAGTAGACAACTCAGGATGCTTCCGGACAGGGAGAAGATGCAAGAAGGTTTGAAGACTCATGACTTCACAACTTCACTTTCACTTTGCTCTTTTCTCTCAGTCTCTGCTTCGTGGCAGTTTCTGCTTCTTGCTGGGACCATAGGACTTTCCCTCCAGAATTCTTCAGGTTACAAAATGCATTAAAATGATGCAGCTTCCTCTTATTCTCACTCACAGGTCTCTTATGTAAGAAACTGGAAAGAATAAGGCGGCCTTCACGTGGCTCACGTGCTGAAGATGGGAAAAATAGGGGCTGCAGCATCAGGAAACAAATGGGGGCAACCCAAAGCAGCTAAAGAAGGCAGATGTCTCCTTTGTGCCAGGTCGCCTGCGGAAAACTGTTGCAAAGAGAGATCTATCTATTATGGATCTATTATTCATCATGTTTTATGAAGAGAGAACTCATCTTTGGAGACTGTATGCGATCATCAACCAATGCCAAAGTTTCACATAAATGTCTGGCAGTATCAACACAAGAATAGGTACAGGACATTTTTAAGTTCAGCTCCTGATTTTGATCGCAGGTTTAGTAAATCTTCCCTTTGGCTGTCTCTTTGCCTTTCCCTTTCCTTTAATCTGTACTTAAAACTAAAAGTCATTGTGTTATACGTGAAGAAAAACCGTGTGATGTAGGCACTCCAGCAAATAAGTAATACTAAATAGCTGTTCTCTTCTTTATACTGAAAATAGAGAAAGGCACCTGGAAAACCCTGTCCTTTTTGAAGCATACTTGTTTTCTTCTTGCATTTTTGAAGACATCACTCCTTCAATTGGAGGCAGACGTTACAATGGATAATGGATAATAAAAAGGATTCACGTTCTTGGCACTCAGTCAATTAAAAGAAATACCAATTACATTCTGCAAATATTCCCATGGTGCCAAACCACCAGAGGAGTTGGTGAGTAGGAGGATTGAAGGTGTGATAATTGAAAGAATTGCTACTTGATAAGTCACAGGAGCTAATGTGTTAGCTCAGCGTGCGGGGAAGCTAGGACGTTCCCAGCTGCTGCAAAAAACTGGGTGTATGCGATCCCTGGCACCACTCGTTGGGACAAGATGAATCACAAGTGCTTCGGTAGCGAGCTACCATGTCACAGGGAGCCAGATGGAGGTGGTTACTTCCCTGATTGATTGCTTCTTGGGCTACCAAGGGCTTTTCCAGCGGGCTAATGCCTTTCTGTTGGCACTCGAGCGCCCAGGAGCGGCGTGTCCGCTTGGGTCAGCACCGTGCAGGAATTCCTGCCTTTCGGGTGCGCGGCCGCCCCCCAGAAGGAGAGGGAAGTAAATAAGGAGCAAGGGGGAGCGGGTGACTACAATGAGCACCGAGTTAGCACCCACTTCCGATGCCTCCCTAATAGACGTTTCTGCTAATGAATTTTCAGGCACGTGCTGAGTTAACGGGGGTGAGCAACATTGAAACATCCTTTAGTTAAACCCAGTGCTTTACAAAGGCTAATTGAAAAAGGAAGGAGCAGCGGGGGTGGGGGGAGAACGA
>VYZM01012174.1:440143-484118 GCA_013398915.1 Dromas ardeola | reverse complement strand
CAGAAGAGGGGGTGGAGGGGGAGAACAGCTCTATTTTTCAAATGCTGAATATGAAATCCCTGCAACAGATGAGTTTACATGCAAGCCTGCACCTCATCAGGGCAAAGATACAGTGAGTGGAGTCAAGTAATTTTCCTCTGCACAGAGCATCCCCAGCCCCTTACCCTGCCCAGCCAGCTTTCTCAACTGTGAGCTTTAGAATATAAACAGCCAATAAGTAAGGACAATAACTGTAGTTCCTGCTGAGAGCTAACTCTGCCTGTCATGCATTTGCTGGGTCCTAATACAGGACAGTGAATAAAGCTTCATTACAGAACAATGGAGTTAGCTGCCAGAGCCTACAGATTTGAATAAACAACAAATAAGCAACATCTGCTCCAGCATATGTGTATGGTAAAAAAAAAGTCACAAAATAAAAGAATTTGTAAATGCCAAAAGCAACACTAAACTGCCAGTGCTACTGTAGAGTGAATTTTTAATTGCACATGCATACAGGCAGGCTGTGGGTATTAGTCTCACATATGTCTGGTTGCTGCCAACCTGGGAGTATAGATGAATTTAATTAAATAAGGATTATCCCTTCTCCCCAGTACAATTACTTATTTATAACAATGATAAAATTGCCTAATAAAATAGATTGTAATATTTTTTAAAACAGAGCTAGGAAACACTCTGCTTTCCCTGTAAGTCATTCAGGGATGTTTGGGGGGTTTGAGTGTCTTTTAAAATTAAGTCTCAGCATTCTGCCAAGAGAGGGGGAAAAAAAGCCTTATCATAAAGCCTACTGCAGTTAAACAGCCAGAATCTACATTATGGAGAAATATAAAGAAGACACACAGCAGCCAGGGAATTGGCTTTCATGGGGAGTGTAGAAAATTAAGCAATTGGACTAAAATTGAGGCCAGGCTACAGAGCCAAGGGACAATACCACTGGGACAAGTACTTCCATAAGTCACCCGTCTCTAATATGCTCCATCTAGGCAAAGCAGTCTGTTCCTATCTGTCTCTATTTCTTCTCATAGTGGGCACCTCGCACTTTCCCGCTCAGGCAAGCTCCGCTTTCAGCAGGGCCATGTCAGGCTCTCACATCTTTATTATCACTCACACCCTTTCCAACAGAGCCCACAACAAAATGAGAGTGAGCCCTTATGGTATCAAGCACCACGTCAGCCTTGAAAAATAGGCAGCCTGTGCCCCAGGGAATTTGGAGGCCAAATCTAAATTCAGGCATGCTCTCCTGGGAGCTGAGGTTTTCCTCGTCTTGGTTCCTGATGGAGCTCCCACTTGCTCTTACTTTGAGGACCCCTGCTTATGGGTCTGAGCCACATTCTGCTGAATTTGGTAGCAACCTCCTTAACAGCTAGATATTATTCACTACTAACAATGTTACATTCATAACCAGCAATATTTAGACTGTTTCCATGATGCACGGCAAGTTGAAGTCTCAACAAAACTCCCATGGGTATGGAGGGGCAAGCCACTTAAAAGCAGTGGGAAACAGAGAAAGAATATGATAAAAGCCTGTAAAAAAAAAGCCAGAAATCTCCACTTTAAATTTAGGCCAAGCATCAATGACACTAAAACAACAGAGAAAGAAAGAGAGAGGGAGAGATAGATATTCCAGGGTTTAAACAAAAACTCTAAAACAGTATTATGGTGCTGCAAAGGCATAAATCTTATATAAGTGCAGTTTACTTGAATTATTTTGATTGATCACTTAACTAGATGACAGTCTTACCAGAATTAAAAACAAATAATTACCTTTTGCACTTTTTTTGTCATTAAATTACTACTAAATATGTTCTTATTCCTATGTCTTAAAAGATTATTCAGGGTATCCAGTTATGTTTTTCCCCTTACATTGTGATTGATCTGCCTATAGAATCTGCTAAATTCTTTAGCTAATGCCCTTCATCATTAAATAGCACAGTCACAGGGATGGACAAAGAAAGGAAAAAAGCATTTGTGGGGATGTTATTACGATATGAATTTTTTCCCCACTGGTATATGTCCACATTCTCTTTTTTTAATTTCTCACTGAATGTTTGTCCAAATGGTGTTTTTCACTGCACCAGTCCTGGGGAATTGCTATTCTTTGTATACATACTGCTATGAGCAAGACTACTGGTACAGGGGCTCGTCTTTGTTTGTGAAGATCAAGACATCCATCAGAAAACAAAATCAAAGTAACCTCATATAACTCAGAGGACAACTCATACAGTCTGAATAGCAACAACGACCTGACATTAAGCCCCAAAAGTCACTAGAGTCTCGCGTTGACACACTGGACACATACAACCCTGCCAGAAGATGTGGCAAGAGCAGTTGAATGCCATAGGTATGCAATCTATTACACAGTTAAAAAAAACCCTAGCAAAACAGCAAAGGTGTGCTTACAGATCATTTGCAAACAAAAATAAACCCTCAAGAACTCAGGAATTCATGCTATACTCCGTTGCCTTTACTTATCTCTAGCATTTACCAAGAAAACTCCACACGCTTTGATGAAAACACTGGCCTCACTAAAGTCAGTGCTACTTATGTCACTGCCTTCAACAGGCTCATGATTTCACTCCTGCGAATCCAGCTGTCACACCAGCCAATGGCATCTGTGAATGACCAGCACCATAATATCCGCCAGTCATTCACATTTGTTTTTACATACCTGTGTATGAACTTAGGTTGCTTAGTTATTTGTGCCGTCTCCCCCAAAGTGGTATAATGTAGTCCTCAAAAGGTGAGGGCTCACCAAACTTTCACCTTTGTCCCTTGCTATCTGTGCTTCTTGCTACTTATTAGTTCTTTCACATTAAATTTCTGTCCCATTCAAAAAAAACCATCACCTGCCAGTCCTGCTCTAAGCACTGGTTGGAAAGGGTCACTAGAGAGCAAGGCCAAGTGCTCTCTGCTCTGAAGGCTGAACAGCCGTTTCTCCAACACCAGCACCCCTGCCAGCAAACGCTTCTCAGGATCCAAATTCAGATTGCCCCAAATGACAGCATAACATCTGGTCTAACAGCTTTGCTTTTAATCCTTGCATAGACTCCTCAAATAACTTATTTTCTTACACATGATTCAATGCTATCTCAGCTCGTGATGACAGCCTATGTGATAGAGGAGATTCAGATGATGGAGTGGAGGTCATGCTGCCACCAGGAGGTCCTGGTTGCATGGTCCTGGTTGAGTTGCATACAGAGCGGCTGCAAAGCCACTGTCTCCAGTCTCCTAATTGACTGCTCTCCTAGGGATCTGAGAGTTGGCGGATAAGTCGTTGTCGGAGTCTGGCAAATAAACCATCGAGCAGGAGCGAAGCTTTGGTATCGCTTGCAAGAGTAAAGTGGTCTACTTAAACCATCAGTCAGGGACCCCACACACTCAAAGCTGTGCATGTGAGGTGCCCTCTTCATGTGCACTCATTGTGTCTCCCTGACAAGCTGAGCATATTTTACAGCCCTAGACTGCCATGTCTAGAATAATGGATCTAAATGCCAGAGGTGATGGAAGCAGAGAGAGAAAACATATTGTTAGGATAAGCTTTAGAAACAGCTACATGGGAACTGTGTTTCAAAAACTGGCAAATTGTCTGTTTCGTAACGCTTACCTAAAGTGGTGTCAGGAGCATTTCCACATGGCATTTCATCCTCAAAACTCTGGACCTGAAAAGGAAAGGTATTATTGATGGTAATGATTACGAGTGTATGCCTTATTATGGGAAAGGGAGGTAGGAACAAAAATCAAAAGAATTCTGGACATTGCAAAGTGAAAACATGAAATCTTTCAGATGGTTCCCTTTGGGTTGTCTCCTTTTAAAAATATTTGTCCTAATCATAAACTAGGCTCTAGTCTCAGAACCTTTCTAAGCCTTGCTCAAAGTAATCAATATATAAAGGTTCCCAACATGTAACTACACTAACAATCTTATTTGAACAGCCTCAGAGAAATATCCCTAGAAAAAAAATATGACTTAGGAGAAGAAACTCAAGGAAATGTAACCATATGGAGGCAAATTATTGCCAAAGAGTGTATGTAAGGTCAGAATTTTTTTCTCTAGGAATGAAGACCCATTTGACTTTTTCATAGTATCAAGGGGAACATCACGTCATGATGCTGCATAAACTCCTGGGTATCTATTAGATACAAGTAACACATGAACATGCCTGTTAGGTGTGTCCTCCATGCAGTCTGTGGAGGACCTAATGATTTAGGTGGCCTGATGGTTTCAGCCAGTACACAGTTCTTACAGCCTTAATGTAATGATGTGGTAGAGAATACTTAAGTTAAACAGTATATAGCCTGTCTAATTTGAACATACAGCGTTCACCAAAATGTCTTAGACATCAGACTGGGGAGTTTACAATCATCTGCATTTACTGCTCTGTCAATATCCCCATTTTTTGTGTGAGCCTCTAGTCACAGAGCCGCAAGTCCAGCATGCTAAGTGCTTTACAAAGACATATGAGCTGCTTTGGGATCATAAATTTGCTGCGCCGGAGATCTCTGAGACACCCTTCTCCCCCACTGAGTCTGGTAGTCAGGCCCATGCTCTGATTCTTGAATCCGCTCTGCCTATATGAAGGCCGCACCAAACCTTTCACAGAAAAATACATCTTTGGAAGGACTTCAAAAGGTAAATATCCTTTCCTCAAGAAGAATGCCACCACCTTAACCTGACCTTTTCCAGTGCTTTAGAAAATGGAAAACTTTTTAAAGCCTCCCACCTTTTCCAGCCATTCGCTGCTCCCTCCTTTCCTTCCCTTCCTGCCCTTCCTACTTCCCTCCTTCCCTCCCTTCCATGCTCCATATATTTCCAGGGGCCTGACAACCATCCCATTTCTCCTCCTTTCTTTGATTCTTACAGTGGAGTCCGTATGACTGGAGAGTATCCTACCATAGCCTCCTTTCTGCAGTAGTATGGCCAGAAAAACTCCTGCTCACACGACAACTCTAGATGTTAGAAAGGGACTGGCAAGTATCCTGATCTCTGCTACTTCATGTTGAACCCCCACTGACAACCCCCTGTTGCTAAAACATACAGATAACTGAGTATCATGGGCTTTGCAGACTGGATATGAGAACAAGCTGCTGTTCTAAGTTATGCTGGTTTTAGGATGCTCAGCTTACAGAATGATAAAATATTTCAAAGACTGATATAAAACCAAGGCTAATTTTATGATGCAACTTTCTGAAAGAGCACACCAGAAAATGCGCTTAGGGAAAAAAAAAAGACATAGAAAAAAACTCCAACCCTGGTTAATGACTGGATCTGTAAAAATATCCTTTACCATATGTATTAGTGTTCTTGCAACTTCCTTCTATAAAAAAAACCCAAAACCTAGCGCTGCATAAAACATATTGGCATCTTACACTATCATACTGGTTGAATGAATCCTACCTCAGTAACTTCAGTGCCAACTTCTTTGACAGTATCCTAACACAGACAATTTAAAATAATCAAAATCCCAATGAGTAGTGTAAATCCTACTGGTTTTCCCCATAATGCTGCTGCATGGTGTGTGTTCAAGTAATTTACGTTAGCTTCCATCCTGAAAAAGAGAATCCAAACTTATACCGTAAATATAAGTGGAGATACATTGCTAGCACGATACAAAAAAATCCACCTCACCTCTTCCATTTCAAATGAGTCTGGCAGCTTGCCATTTAGGTCAGCCACTTTTTTGAGAGTGTGGGCCACAAGTGAAGGTGGCTCCTTTCTTGGCCTGTCTTTGGCAGGTGCCTCACACGCAGGAGAAAAGTGGGGCTGTTTTGCAACTAGGTGTGATGAAGCCCAGGCTTTCCCCAGTGGAGTCGGTGGATGCTGGGATGCGGGATATGTCCAGGCACCTTTGCCTCTGGGGGTTTGCTCCTGGGTCAGACAGCCCAACGTAACACGTGCAGAAAACCCTGTCTGGACTGTCCCCCTCTCAGCAATATCTGCACAAGAACGGGGTTGCTCTTTCCTGCTGGGCAAGTTGGCTTCCCCAGGTGCCAGCAAGCCCTGTTTCAGCAGCGTTGTCTGCTGAGAAGCCCTTTTCAGGAGCTGACCAATTCTTCTCCGCGTTGCTCGTGTGACTCCAGGTACGCTCTTTGCAGCATCCAAGAGACCGGTCTCATACCCGCCTGCATCCTGTGCTTTGGTCTGTTGTGTGTTGATGTCCGTCAGCAAAGATGAGAGCGCACTGGTTACGTGGTCAAGTACTTCCAGCTGTCGAAAACGTTCTTAAGTTGGGCAGAACGGAAGGCAACATGGTTATTAAAAAAATATAATTTGAAATAATAAGGTACAATGATAATTCAAACATTTCATTGCCAAGAAACATACTAAGTACCTCACTCAAAAGTGGCTAAATTTTTCCATTTGCTTCCAGAAGATCCATTCAGGCTACGTTACAGACGTCATTGCACAGTTCTTTATATTAGACAAACACTTACGCAATGTTGAATTCGTTGGGTCAAGTGCAGCTGAATACTGCTCTATGTGAATAAAGGTTACAGAATCCAGCCTGAAATTCTCTGGTTGGCTGGGACAGACTTAGATGCCATTTTTGAGGACTTATTAAAATTCATGGGAATAAAGTTATTAAAATGTGATCTCAAATGTTTGCAGCTGGCAACTGCCCAGGATAACTGCAAAATGCGTATAGCCATTAACTGACAAAAATTGATCACGGAAGCTATGTTCTCATTTTCATAGCAGCACAAAGCAAAACACTCATCCCCCAGAAACTCATAACTGATGTTGTATAAAGGTTCACGGATTTTTTTTCATTGCACCAACCTCCTGTAATTTCTGGGTCATTTTTTCCATGGCATAGCATCTAAAGAGAAGCGAATAATGTTTTCTCTAGGGGATCCTGGAGTTTTCCATCACTACAACACTATGAAGTTATTTATACAAAGAAACGCAACACATTTGCTTGCATGTTGTGTCTGTACCTATCCCGAGGCAATGAATATGTCACCAGGACTCCTCCTTCCTTGAGAGATTCATTGAGGACAGTAGATGGCAAAATGCTAACTTTCTTGGCTGCCATTTCTCTCAGAGAGCAGCCAAATTTACTGCGTGCAGTCTGCATGTGGCTTCACTGACAATTAGACAACAAGGGGATATTTAACATGGATCTGAGTTTGTCCTTTGCATCGAGGACCAATCCTGTGACATATAATTCCTGATCCTCTATCTCGAGAATACTCCTTATCATCTTTGCCCCAGACATTGCCATTTTAACACTGGAGGAAAACGTTGCCATTGTTGCCACGTTTTAAGATATGGGCAAAGGTTTCACATGATGCTTAAAGGAGCTGTCTCATCTATCAGTACACACATTACGCAATGTTGTATAGTTGCCATTTGCATAGGTTTGGGATGTCAGAGTAAATAATTTTTGGTTTTGTACATCCACTGTGCTACCACATCCTCTCCATGTAAAGCACATTTTATCCTCAGCGTTTCATCTGGCTCCCACTACGTCAGGCCATAAAAATGCCAAGTGCTCATGTCCTTTGACTGACAGTAGCACAGCAGTCCAATCCGTCTTTTCATTTGAACCAGAACCAAACTTGCAACAATTTGAAATAATCTTTACACACTGTGTAGCTTTTGTAAAGTATTTCAAAGAGCTTGGGATACCTGAAGAATAAATCAAGCAACAAGAGAAATGATAAATGAACAACATAAAAGCCCCTCTGACTCACGTGCAATGTAATAAATACACAGGTTGCGAAGAAATTATGTCAGGGACAGCCTTGCTTCATGGACTATTTCTCTCCAGGCAAGCAGTCCCTTCAGTTTCTCAGGGTGCTCCCCAAGGATCACACCTCAAACAGGCAAGAGGCTGATAATATTTCTGTAGTCCCTGCAGCCTGCCGCTAAATAGTCTAAATCTGTAGCACAAATGATTTATTAAAGGGCATAAAATGGAATTCATTTTCACTAGAAACCAGCCGAAACAGCAAACGGCTGTGCTGTAAACAAGATCAATGAATCTTCAATAGAATCTGTATCTTTTACAGGTCTTCTAATGACTTTATGATCAACCGTTTTATAATTTAGGAGGGGTGGCTCACAGTTTTGTTCCTTGAATCTGGTATTACATAGGCTGACATAGTTATCTTCATGAAAGATGTGGAAAGTCTTCAGTAGGCCCACAGTGGAATGAAGGAACACAGAACATTTCCAGAGCCAGTAAGAAACTTTCAATCAACAACTTTTTTTTCACAGCAAATGGCAGAATTTGGAAAAAAATAGAAAATTTAAGTGGGAAAAAAATCAAGACATGTGAAATTGCTCAGTCTTTCTCAGGAAAAGTAAAAATGAAATATATATATATCTCCAGTGATGTGCGCACCTCCCTCCCAGCTGACCTGTGGTGGCCACAGTACAACCACGTATTGTGGGAAACGGTGTCTAACTAATGCACTCATCTCACAGAGGAGAGCAAGACGTGAGCTACAGCTCCAGTAAGGGGCTTGCAGCAGCTGAGACAGACAGAAATGAGAGTGAAAAATCCCCAAAAACAAAAGCCAACCCACAAGAAGATTTAGATATGGCAGTATGGATAGGTGGCACTGAAACGTGGTGGGTTTTTCTTTCTATTATTAAGCATCAAATCAAAACATTTCAACATTTCTGAACTAAAGTGTTCAGAAACTTGACATTTTCAAAGAATTTGGGGAACAACATATTCAGAAATATTATTACTTTTCACTTAACATAATTTCTGATGGTGAACTGATTGTATTTCTTCAGTTAGGAAGTAAAATTTCACTTGAGGTCAGTAAAATTTTCACCACCGGCAAATGATGGGGATAAGTTTTTCTTTTGGATCTGGCTGAGAAACTGAAAGGGTGACCAACATTTTTGAAAATACACCTTATTTTTGTGAACTGAACCTTTTGAAAACTCTCTCTGACAATGCTGGGGAAACAGGACCAAGTGAGGGGACAATTAACAAATAACTCCATAACAATCCGCGCATATTTTAAAAGGTCTAATCATCAGTGAAGGAGGCCTAGAAAACTATATTAATCACACGCAGTAAAGAGCCATACAGAAACAGAAAAGAACTGCACTAGGAAATGAATGAAATATAAAAGTGAAGAGGGATCACTCTGCTATGGAAGTCCTTGGTCTCTCTCAGCTCCCTCTCCATTTTTCCTCCAGGGTTCTTGTCTTCCATACTGTACCTATAACCTTTTGCCTTATCTCTCACTTTCTCAGAGTAACACGTCGACTAAATCAATTAACTTTCTCTGCTGATTCAGAGAATAGGAGAAAGTAAACTGGCAATGAGATAACCTCTCAGGCATTCACTAACTCAGATTAAACAATTTCTTCCTTTTCCACGGCTAGAGACAAGTGAGAGGTATTCAGACTGTATTTGCATTGAAACGGTTCAGTGATAATAAACCAACCAGGGTGACAATAACTGAATTCATCCAGCAGGTCTCTGGGAACAGTGGTTCAATACAGTCTTGAAATCTTCAGAGATGGCACATGGCCTGCCCCATTTTGGCACTTTTGTTTCAGTGCTCTGGTGAAGCAGTCCTCTGACAGTAAGGCGTCTGGAGTTCCCTAAATTCTTCATGGAGAGGTAAATGCTCTGGAACACCTCCAGACCTGAACCTTCTACTTAATTTGCAGAGAAGGGTCTTTTTCCAAGTCTTCTTCTGGAGGCCTTCAAAAGCACCTCTTCTCCTCATTGCCGTTACAGGGAATGTAGGCTTCTGCTTTAGAAGAGCTGGCTCATTAGATGCCTGAAAATTTAGGTGCAGTAATAGTACTGAAGGCAGATAGATTAGGTCCGGTTCTAGAGATGCAATCCATTTTAAAATCTAATAAACATGAATTTGTCACTCCTCCTTCTTGCTATACCTCACTGCAAAATCATTAGACAAGACTGGAAAAATCCAGTTCGCAAACAAATGCTATTTGATGATATTCCTCAGGCGTTTGTATGCTAAACCTGATGCATCCCTTTTTAGCTGTAAGTCCTCTCCTGGAACACCAGCTGTAGGAAGGTACTTCTGCAAGACTGGTCACTGAGACAGACTGGCTTCTTCTGAGAGGTGTTTTAAGAGGTGGCTGGACGATCATCCGCAGGAGTTGCCTGACTCTCTCCACTTGCTGTGGAGATAGAACGACTCTACAGTGATTAAGCTCCTTGAGATGGTGCTTCAGCTAAATGCCTATAATTTGGTGCAGTGAACCAGGCTGAGGTTAATCACCCCTTATACGGAAATATGTAGTCAGTGAAAAGAGAAGAGGTAAGTATCTCTGAAGGATGAATCCCACCTCTCCCGATTAAACGTTCCCAGCCCTGGCACATACTTAGGAGGCCTAAGCAGATGGTGTGAAAACCCCCTCCCAAACTGTCAAAAGCAAGATAATGTGTTTTGATGGACAGCACACCCACCAAAACAGAAATCCAAATCTTATCTTACTTCACAGCAACTCCCCCGTACAGATAAGCTATTAACATACACTAAGAGTGCTCCCATTGAGGATGACTGCAGGACGAGTCATTAAATTCACACCTTGGCTTTACCACTGCCTGCCTTCACTGTGCAAACTCCTTCCCTCAGAGGCTCTTTCTCTCATTCCCTCCTAGTTCTCTACCTTCTTCCCTCAGGTTTCCATCCACCATCCACTCATACTGATTATCTCTGATCCCTCTCTCCCAGAAGAGTTACAGAGAGAGAAAGAAAGTGAGAGCTGAGAAACCTGTTTGATGTGTCAGTTTGCTGTAAATATTGAAATGTGTGCACGGGGCTTGCTATAAAAAAAAAAAAGAGGAGAGAAAGAAAAACACATTTTTCACAATGCTCTGACATTTCTGTTTCAATTCTCATTCCATCCATACTGCTTCCTTGGTGTAATTCTGAACGGGGGAATGCATGGGCTATGTGAGAGATCCTGCTTTGCTGAGCATCTTAAGTAAACAGAAGATTTCAAGATCCATCTGGCTATCCTGTGCAGCAAACATGAAGGGAAATGATGTCAAAAGTGGACTTTTCAGATGGGTGATATACCAGGGAATTAACAATGCTGGTTTAATGCAGATATATCTTTAGAGTGAGTACCTTGTATTCATTTCTCAACTGCTAAAGACACAACATGAGAACTAAAACCATCTAAATGAATAAAAATCAAGACTGTGTGCCTTAAATGGTGTGATTTTATTGTACTTAAAATACGGTCCTCATCTACATCTTAGGGCATATTTGAACCACAAATCTGTTGGGTTTTAGTTAGGGATTTTTGGTTCTGATGTACAAGCTCTGGCAGCTCTAATCACGGGAAATGAAAACCTTATCATCTGCTCGCCACATTTCCCTATGAGAGGGGTCCTGCTTTCACCAAGGGGAAAAGGGAATGCAAGCCCACGTCTGGCCTGGCTGAATTCAAAATCCTGTGTATCAGCTTGTACATGTTGCAGGTGAAGTCGCTGGGGCAATGGACCCATGATCAGTTATGCAGCCTCTGTGACACCGCCGACAATCTGATGGTGGGGTGGGTCTTAGAGTGAGTGGGTGGGCAGTTATGTTTTAAAATGTCATAAGCTGGTAGCTCCAGCACATAAATCAGAGTCCACAGCTGAGGAGAGGTAAACTGTACTTCAGTCACATTAGGAAGCATCATTGCCACAAAGGCATATATGAGGATTTTTGATGTCTCCTGAATACACGTCCCTTTTTCACGCATTTTATTTCATAAGCCTCTTCTTCCTTATCTTCACAGTCCCCCCTGCTATTTATTTTATCTCCTGGCTAAAATTCCTCCTTTTGTTAAAATGTCTCCCCTTACCATATAAGTTTGGTCTCTCAATGTCCATCCGCTGCTTTTGAGCTTCCAAAAACACTCGGATGTTGATCCCTTTTGCTACAGAAGCACCACTGAGGAATCGAGGAGGGATTTTAGTGCAGACATCAGGTTCTTCTGTGCCAAACCCCAAATCAAGAAGAATCTCCACGGGATCCTTTTCCCAGAGCGCCAGCCATTCAGTGATGCTGTGGCGAAAACATCAGTATTATTTACACCCCTGTCTTGGTACCACTTTTCTCTTGCAGTAGCTATCATATGGTCTTGTTTTTGTTAAATACTTCTCTTCCCTTCTTCTCCCCTCTTGTGGGGATTACTGCTTAAGTGCAAGTAGTCATTTTCGCTCACATTGCTAAGAGATTAACACACGTTCCTATTCCCAAAGGAATTTGGTGGCATGGGATCTAGATAGCTTAGCAAAAGGAACATTAATAAAAGGTGTAGGTTCACAGCTCTGCGGGCTCACTTCTCTCTAGACACAATGCAGACAAGGCATGCTGCATTTGCCATAAGACCTCGCAGACTTTTACCTTCCAGTGGATTCAAGAGTTTCAAACCACTGCAGTTTCCGGTAGGTTTCTTTTTTTACTGGTACAAATGCATTTGAGATCAGGTGCCTGTTATTAAGGTGGTCATTTTGATCTTGTAAAATAAGCGAGGAGATGCCTTTTACAAACTAAGACTTTGAACTGCTTACTGAAAGTTTTACTCACATTTGTTGATCTCTAAATGGGCTAATTCCTTGTATTTCTAGCTCGAAATACATGGAAATAACTAACCTCTGTGGTCCACTGGTGAGCGAGTGGGAAGAACTGAGACTGTTGCATCTTGACATAACCGGACTTTCTGAACACTCTTGCAGGGACCTGGTTGGAAAAAAGCAACAATGAAATGTGTTTACTCATGTGCTCCTCTGGGATGTCATTATGATTTTTTCCTAGAGTAAACATTTGCATTTTGTCTTGGTTTATAGCAATACATAATAGCAATGCCTTAGAAGAAGAGTCGGCATAAGAGTGTGGCAATACGCTTATTCTCAAGAACAGTATGTTACAGTAGGTGTGAGAACGTAGGTGTGAGGTACCAGTAAATGCTAATTATAAAGGTGGCAGAATGGCTCACTTTTGACAGATGGTGAATCTTTGGGGAACCTTTAGGGAGCGTGGTTTCTCTAGCCACCTACTTCAGAAGATATAATTGCTCTTAACAAAGTTTTGGAGAGACAAGGCACAATGAGTTGCAGCAGCAGGAGTGGCACCTGAGAACAATTCTGTGCTTTGCTTCTCGTTGTGTTCGTATCCGCTAATCTGCAGAGAAATAACTGCTTTTCAGAGCCTGCTCACAGCAAAAGGAACATCCTGCGGCATGGTAGTCTTTCCCAATAGGTAAGATGACATGCTTTTGTTACACTCAAGCTTAACTTTACCTACACATACCTATCAAGATGAGTAGCAAATGTTTATATACAGTAGAAGCATTGCCTTGATCATTTTCTTTTATCATTGCAGGTTATCCATCAGCTCGCATCTTTAACAGGCCTTTAGGGATAGGAAGATTTTTGAACTAACACAAAAACCTAAAATTCCTCCTTTTGTCATAAAGAAAAGGAAGAAAAAAGAATTTATACTAGATCTCTATGGTGTCTGACACCTACCTCCTGTAGCTTTGCACAGTCTTTTGTACCATTTCTGGTACTGACAAGGAAACTGCAAACAAGAAGAAACAAAAATAATTTGTTTTCTTACCTTTTTTTCCCCTCAAAACAGAAATGTGTCAAACTAGAAAAAAGACCAAAGGACTGATGGCATTATGTAAGGAAACATTTTAGCCCGAGTGGCAAAGTTGCAGAAAAATACCATTGTGGGAAGCTCAATTCATAGTGTATGTTAGTCATAAATAAATGCAACACATATCAAAAAGAAGGGGGAAATAGGTGCCTATATATTTCATAAACCAGTAGCTGTACACTCTAAGTCCCTGCTATTTAAAAGTAAGCACTACGAATTGGGTTCCACTGTCTGCTGCAGAGCCATTGGAGATAAACATACAACAAATATTATGAAAATAACTTTCAATCTCTACCTTTATAATAAAATAATACAATTAAACCATATTATTTTAAATTCTCATGCCAGCACATGCTGGCACAACTTTTTTTGGCATAACAGTTTTTCAGGTGTAATTAACTGAGATGTTGTAATTATTTTACTATTGATTTCTCTGGGCTTTGCATCATGCCCTAAATGCGTTTGAGAGGACTGAGACAGTTGCGGGACAACTGCAAGACTTTCTGGAAGAGAAAATATTTGTCCAAGAACTGCTAACATTGTTTTTTGGACTGCAAGTGTGCTATACCTATGAGCTGTAAGGTGTACTTTTCATCATTTCACGATGACGAAATGGGAGTAAGTCAGATGCAAATACGCAGTGCTTGTAGTTGTCACTTCCCCTCCTAACACTGAAATAACACATTTGTTGACCCTCTGAAAGCTGGGGCAGCGTTTGCCTCAGAGCACAGTAGACATCCTTTTGCATTCCACAAGATGAATATTTTTTTTTGTCTAGCTTTTAGTTTTCTTTTCTATTTAACAAAATTGCGTCAATAAAGAAGGAGAAAACATCCTTTCATGTTCTCTACTGGATTATTCTTCTGCTCATAAATTCTAACACAAGCTTCTTCTGGCTTACTCAGTGCAAGGATACCCATCCAAATTGAGAACATAAAGGTTACTGACATCCTGTAATTTGCTGTGATAACATAAACCAGACTTTCTAGCAGCAAACTGAGCATAATTTGAATAAGAATCAGCAACTTATTGTGTGCCATTTCCTACTCACATGCCAACAGAAGCTGTAGATTCACTATAAAAATGCTTGAGGATGTAAAAAGTAAGATCTGAAAGTGAGAGTTAATACAATTTTTCCCTAGCAGCATGTAGGCACTCTTCTCTGCAACAAAACATTATACCACAAACTGGCTGCTGCTGTGATTTCCTCAATACTTCATATCGTCAGGACTGAATGAACACAAGTGCTGCCAAATTAAAAACCTAGCACTGAGAAACACTGACCAGGATGTTAAGTAAATAATTTAGTGATGAGAAACCTGGTGTTTCTAGGAGATGTGGGAAGTAGTAAGTCACCAAAAAATCCAGGGCTGAGACTCTTGATCAAATGGGCAGAACTTGATAGGTTACTGCAAGTTGAGTGAGAGGCAGTAGCTGGTGTGTCTGTACTCTCAAACCAGACAAACCCTGGGTATGACACCTTAACCATCTTTTGCTGTAGGTTAAAATAAGTTGAATTATCCTGTATTGCTGTGGGTCAAGAACATGCCAACATACCGTTACCAAGGCTGAGCCATCCCAGTGACAGTAAACTGGTCGGGAGCCCATGTCCACCTTGTGACTTAGACAAAATTTGCACTTAGTGCAAGATGGGCCATTTCACTCATGGTTAGAGTCTCCACTTCTTTCTCCAGTGAGAAGACTGTCATGACAAGTCCCTCATTAGAGAGCCTGACATTTTGAAATATTAGAGATTGTTTTCTCCGTATTTAAGAGGTCACAGATATAGTAATGGGGAGGGTACAGTATTTACATTTCCTGATCTGTGTAAGTATTTTGTTCCTGACACAAGAAACACTGAATCTCATTACCAAACTGGAAGATACTTTGGGGGAAATAATGCCCTTTAGAAATCTGTCAGAAAACTTCATGAAAACAAACAAACAAACAATACTTTGTAAACCAACTGTGGTGCTAATTGGTGCTCTGTTTACTGCACATCTGAGTATATCTTTGCTTATGAATAATATGTTTTGCTAAGCAAAATGTGGCCTCTGATACATGAGGGAAGATAAGGCATTTTAGCCTCAGTAATCTTTGATTAACAGGAGACAAGATTAAATCACATGTTGTTGAATTGCATCTCTTACTTGTGAACTCAATAAACAAAAAGTGTAGATATGGAAGCACTGGTAAATAATATTTTGGGCTTCCAAAAGCACTAGAAATGTGGACCTTTTCAGGAATATGTGAGGAGCTGTGAGGTGATTTGGGCTTCTGTCTCCGTTCACAAAAAAAAACATCTCTGAATTCACTACATTCAGCAGATCAGTAAAGTAAGTGAGAACAAGCGAGAAGTTCTGCATTCAGGTCAGGCAGAATTTCAGTCATCTGAAACTCTTGTACCATAACTTCCAGATCACTGTGCAAATCCATCCTGGAAACCTCCACTTCTTCCATAGAAGAAAACAGAATTATGGCAATGGAGAAAGTGAACCTAAGACTTTTCTATTGATGACCTCATGTGAGAATCTTCTCATTACAGCTCCAAACAGAGGAAAAAACATACAGCTTATCCATGAATATCAGCTTTTCCCAATAGCCCCCGCCCTCAGAGTGATATTTTGTACTGAAGCAGTCCTTATTAGAAATGACAAACGGTGTTCTGTCTTACCTGCCCGCTCTTGGCCTTGTGGTTTACCACCACTTATAGACAGACTGTAAGATAAAAAAAAAACGAGAAAAAAGACAAAGAAATTAAATCCGCCCAAAGAACGGCTGCTCTTTCCCAAGAAGAGACGAGGTCTGGGAGGCAGCCTGGTGGGCAGGCACAGCACAAGGTACTCAGGGCCCTGATGAGCTGTGGGGATGGCTGGTAGAAAAACAGAGCCATAGGCTGTCTGTGAAGATCACCTACTTCCTCCTCAACATACATTGGCCTCTGTTAAGTGTTGAGACTCAGATCTTGTGTTTGTGCTTCAGGCAAAGACCGTGAAATTTTAGCGTTCTGCATGAGTAAAGTCTGTCACTTCTGAACTTAAATTTTACTAAGAATCTAATTAAATCAGCTTATCAGGGGCAGGAGTGAGAGAAATGGAAGCAAAAACCTTTTAAATGCGTCACATAAGAGGCAGCTGTATGATAGCTCTCAGCTGATCTGTGTCTGTGTGGTGACATGGTAATTATTAATGACACCAGTGATAATAGCCAGCCCTGCAACGCACAAGTTTGGCTGACTTGGGCTTACCCTGCTGCTGGAAAACGCTGTTGCAACTGTTACATAAGATTACTGCTATTTTTTGCTCCTCACCATATCTCCAAACATCATTCCTAAGGCTGTGCCTTTTTTTTTTTGTTTGTTTCTCTGGCACAACCCGGCTTCTAACCAAATCCACTTCAGCTGCATTTGCTTAAGCAGTGAATGCATGAAGTCATACTGAAGAGTTCGTGAGAAATACCAGTCTTTCAGGCTTTATTTTTATCCCGAAGGCGGCCAAAAAGTTAAAAAAATCAGAATTTGTGTAAACGAAATACATTCAAGTTTAAGTAAGCTCAAGGTTAAACTGTATTTTCCTATGGTAGCACATTGCCTCACGGAGTTGTAGGTATGCGTAACTAGTTTGCACCATAAATCACACTGTGTGGTAGGCTACATCTCTCTTGGGACACCCAGCATTGTGAAATTCCCATGATGTAGCAGACAGATTGATCAGAAAGCTACCCAGACACGTGATGGGAAACACTATCCTTCAAAGAATACCATGGAACTGAACAGAGCACTGAGATACTTTTCTCATGAGGCACTGGGTCATAAGCAAGACACATCAGTTCAGACTGAAGAGTTGTGAAAGAGGATTTTGATGTAGTTCAATAAAATAAAAAGCCCATTCTTCAGTTGAAATCAGCCAAAGCAAAACACTTTGTTCTGAATTTTCAAGGGTCACAATTTTCCTACAGGAAACTTTAATGCTGCAGACATTGTATTTCCTATTGGAGAAATCAGGCAACGAATAATTGAGTAATAATGTGATCCAAACTTACAAAACACAAGAATTTCTAAAAATAAAAAGTTGAGCACTTAGATAAAGTATTGCAAGATCAGTTTATAGCAATTAACCACCTTATTGTACAGCTTCATTTTTGGTGAACTCTGGAATGCATGAGAAGGGTCTAGTAATGTCCATTAGTAATCTGAGGACTTTTTTCATGCAAATTTGGAAAGCAAGATAAAATCCTGAATTATTCATTTGTCTCTATTCCAGTCATCCATATTCTGGATGTATCTACCAGTCCTAATGAAAATGGAAAACTAGCTTTTATGATTCTGCATGAATGCATCCTGATGCACAGTTCCTGCATAGCCTGGAATGGGAGAGATAGTCCACTCTTGTGCAAAGGAAAAATTATTGTATCCTTTTTACCAACCAGGGTAAACGCAGCACAAGTGATCAACCTTGTTTCCCCAAGGCCATGCAGGACACCTGCAGCAGAACCAGGTACAGATCCCAGCTCTCCTGCCTTTCCATTCAGTTTTTCAACCTGAAGGTAAGCAAAGATGGCTCAGAATTAATCAGCTTGTTGCTGAAAAATGCTACGGGCAGGCTTCTTTTCCTTCTGGTTCAAGCGAAGCCACTGAGACCATCAGTTTAAAGAGCCATCTTGCTCTCGTGACAGAGGATAGAGGGAAGTTCTGATCTGCGAGATGGCTTAGTTGGACATAAGATAAAGCGGGAGGCATTCTCATTGAATGATCATGATTCAATGGTTAGTACACAAAAAAAACCCTGACATCGCCCTCAGTCACCATGGGATGCTGACAATCTGCATAATCCTTTTTTCCAGTTTTACCAAGCAGTGGTGGTCTACCACTTTTGATAGCGGAGAATCTTCATCTGGGTACATCCATGATGCTCTGCTGCACAACAGAATCACTCCCTTGTCCACCTCAAAGCTATGGCTGATCCATTGGCTTGGATCTGACGCCATGTCACAAAGTCAGTCTGAAAAGTGAAGAAAAAGATCTGCTGCCCTTACTTACTGTAAAGCCTCAGCAGCGGTTTTAGAGCTCCTCAGTCACTAGAGATCTTTATTGCCCATCATATAGTGGGATGCTAGTTTTTGAGGCTAAATCCCTCGGGCTGGTACTATGGAAACGTGGGTTCCTTCTTGAATGGTCAAGTCTCCTCTTTCTTTTGCACCTCAATTTCCTGTGCACAATGCAAAAATAATTATATTGCCTCTTTCCAATTGTATTCATTTGAATTGTAAGGGGTTTTGGCCAGCAGGAACTTGTACATTGATCAGTGCAATAATGTGCTCTTTTTCTTCTTTTCAGTGCCGCTATAAGAGAAAATTTAAAGTCCTCTGACATGATTAGTGTTGGGGTATCTGGTTCCGTAACAATTCCCATATCTTTCAGAAATTAACTTTTTCATACCTTTTCAGATGCATTTGCAACCGAAAGTGAGCTTAGTATGGTGCCACTGACATAACTGTCCAGGTGCTACCCCTCAGACTGTGAAAACTGCTCTAGTATCCAGTAAGGCAATGTTCTCACAGCCATCAGTACAATTAATAATCACATCAAGGTGGGGTTGTTCCTGAATTGATGAGAAGGGGTGAGGAAAAGGGGATGCATGCCAGGACAGACAGAAACCAGGCTGTGTCAAAGACATTAAGAAAGAAAAATGGATTTAGCCCCACAAAAGCAGCTTTTAAGTGGTTTGGTATTAGCGGGCGTGGTGGTGAAAGGGAACACATATTAAATGCTGCTTTATTTAGTGAATTTGGGACTGTGATTTAGTGATTTTTGTCTGATGCTGAGAGTGTTGGTTCAAGAAAAGCTCAGCTCTGCAGCCACTGAAGAGACATCTCCACTTAGGTATGCTGAGATGCTTGATGTGCATCACCTGGGACACCGCCACCACATCCTGAGCAAAAAGCCCATCCACCAAGGTGAACTGCAGCTAAAAGAAGTGGTTTTATAACTCTTCTGGCTTGAAAACCCAAAGAAGAAATATCTAGGTCTGCTGTAGTCACATACAAAAGCCAAGATGTGACACCAGAGACAAAAGATTTTACAAAGCCAACTACCAATGATCGGTGCGGGAAAAAAATTGCTTTCCTGTCGATTTTGAGAATGTTCTTGGGACAAATAAACCAGGATATTCAACACTCTTTGAAATCACTTAGATTTTTAGTTGTCATTTGTCATTGGGTTGGTACACTCATTGATTTCTTTTCTATTATTACCTTTTAGGAGACCTTGAGACTAATAAAAAGCCATGAGTAAAAGTCTGAAGGAACAGGCTAGCAATCTCCTTTGTGCAGACAATGGGATATATAGCATGAACCGTGTTTCCGAATCCTTTGGCAGAGGGAGTCCAGAGTCTCGTCTACTTTCTGTGGCCTCTCAAAGTCCTTTCAGTCGGAGCATTGCAGTTACTCACGAATGGTAAGAAAATACCTGTCATTGCATTTGGACAAAGAAAAAAACCTTCAAGGAAATGGAGCCTCCCATCTGTCAGAGAAGTTGCCAGGAGAAGTGCCTGAGCAACAGAAGGACGTCAAAGAAAGGGCAGTAGTGTTTTTGGGGAGTAAAGGGGGAGAGTGAGGCAGAAGGACCACTTTTTCATGTTAGGATGACTCACAGCGGAGGAGACGCAGTGACACACCTTCTCAGGGCTAGAAGTCAAAGTTTAGAGCTAGTTTAATTGAAATTAGCTCACTTCCCAGATGAGTAATCCACCGGCCTGATTCTCCATTGCCTGATGACTTGCACAGCCATTTACAGCAGGGCACAATGAGGGTAAGATGCTACAATGGGATTGAACTGTAAATGACACAACATGAAGGGCAATAAAGAGTTTGGCCCCAGATGTGGGAAGTACAGAGGTAACTTCCATTACATTTAATTAGTGTTATCACCATTAATTTCCTGTGCATAGACAGCAGAAGACATCCTTTTGATTTCAAATTAATTAACACATAATGATTAATCTGATAGGGTACATCTTTTCAGACAAGAGTGTCCTCTTGATCACAGTTTGGGTGCCAGCACCACTCATCATCTGTGTGTTTTAATTTCTAACTGCTCTCCAGAAGCAAATTTAGCTCTGCAAATCTGTCGATGGAATGAATGACTGGCTGGTTTCCATGTTCTGTGTGTTTTGTTCATTTGATAACACACTGAGAACATCTTGGAAATATCTTTTTTTTTTTTCTTCTCCCCCTCCCCTCCAAGGAGGTTTCAAGGTAGAAATTGAGGGCTCTGCATCAGCGAGAAATTTATACAAGCCCTTTACTACTGAATGCAAGAAATGAAAAGTTTCTAAAAATTGAAAAACACGTAAACAGTTTATGGCAGGTTCCCAGACAGATTTGTCTCACTTCAGTTGCCAGCATTTAACAGACCCATTCTCCTTGCCACCAACGACAGCAAAGTGTGTTTGTTTCACGGAAACAGGATCTTGAACTTCATCAGCTTCACACCGTATTCCTCACACTGTGTGATACCTACTGGATAGCGCTGTTAATATTACTCTTCCCTTTCCATTTGTCAAGTGATTACTCAATCACACTTGGTTAATATTTATCCACTTTCTTTAGACGTTTATGAATGCAAACATCTCCATATCCAGGTGCTCCAATACTTGAGTAGACAGCGCAAAGTTAACTTTAATATTGAGAAATATGCAACTAAACTTGTAGTTATACAGGTATGAAGTAGGAGGCAGCAGCAGCAAATCTCAAATACTTTGACTTAAGGCAGCCGTTAAATTCCCAAGACGTTCTATTTCCATACAGAAAAGTATTTGAGCATATTTATGGTGACCGGGCTGTTTCAGTGTGACTGCAGAACACTAAGTATGCTTTTGCAATACAGAAGAGAGGAAAAAAAAATAATGCTTTTTTCAGATCCTGTGAGAAGTTCTTCTATTATCAACTCTATGAACTCACATATATATAGTTTCTGAATCAATCACTGCATTTAATTAACCATTAAAAAAAGAAAAGTATTGAAGGAAAACAAAGAAGAAGATCCTTCATACTATTACTGCGGAGCCATTTATGTGATACAGTTGTGTTTGGCATTTTGACCTAGCTATGCTTTTATGGCAACCCCATCAAGGAGAAAGCTCATGGTATCTATCTACCCATCTCTGCTCCAGTAAACAAGAAAGATGAAGCTAGGACAGTGCCCTCAAACAGGAACAATCATAATTTCTCATCTGTAGTTTTCACTCTTTTAGTTGCCATTTACTGGGACAAACCACTGCTTGAAGTCTGAGGACTCTTGTTTTCTCTCTGTCTTACTAGAAGCAAAAGGAGGTGACAAAAACCTTTTCAGTCTTCAAATTTCGTCCCTGACTTTGGGCAGCTAACTGAGGTTGAGGTCCCTTTTCCCTGCCCATCAACCTGAGAGTGTTTAAGCATACTGAAATCCTAGTTACTGTAGGAAGATACTCATTTATTTTGTCTCTTCAGTATGCCTGCCATTTGCATTGAAAGAAATGAAGGACACACAGTTTGATATTCAAAGCACCCCTGGAACATCCATGTGAAAACTCACAAGTGAAGTGACTCCAGGGAATGAAGATTTTCTGGAAGCACGCCAGGTAGTGAAAGCTTGTAATAATACTTCAAGCCTTCTCATATGTTAATATAAATTTGGGTAGGTTTCTATCTGTGTGAAGCCTTTGGTAAAATTCCTGCTTGAAGGCCACAATACCGACTTGTACTGCTCTTTTCAAAGTAGAAGTCCTAGGGCTGGTTGAGACAATCAGTGTTGCTCACTGTGAATAATCGAATTGGAAGCTGATGGTATCATCATGCTGCATTTTTCATCACAATGTGAGCTCACTCTTAATTGAGAAGAAACATAAGAAATAACACTAAATAACAATAGCTAAAGATGTTTCCATTTGAAACAGCATAAGACTGTGCTGAAGAGGGAGAAAAAGAGCTGTATTTCGAGCCTCCCAGATACATAAGGGAAAGAGCATAAATTCAGTGCACAGGTTGTCACAAGCAAGGAAACAAAACAACAGTGAGAACAGTAACAACAGCAATAATTTTGCATTACGCTCGGTTTGAGTCTGGTCCTTTTGCTAAAAAACATACCCTGGCTGGTCAACAGAGACAGCCTATGAAGCTATGAAAAGATCAAAGCTTTTTGAATCTGGAATTAAGCTCTTTTAACTGGAATTAAAACCAGAAATTAAAAAAAATAATTATTTCCTACATCACATACAACAGATCAGAAGAGGAAAAAAAAAAAGTTTTCTAAAATTTTTAACCACTACTATGAAAAAAATTAATACGTTCCAACCTGTATGGCTTGATCCAGCTGTTTATATAATGGAATAGTTGCAGGCTGGTGCATGTGTGCCTCTGCTCTGCCACAGACCCAAAGTCTGAATAACCGGAGGACAAGAACTGGTGTTCTTGGCTTGGCTTTCCACCCCCATTATTTTTTTTTTTTTTTCAAAGATAACAGGAAGGGCAAGGAAAGGCTGTTTGCCGAGAAGTGGTGTTTAAGTCGACAGTTTGGACTAATTGTTGTTTGCTAAGCTTCTGGGTAAAGGGAAAGCAGAAATCAGGACTACTCTAGTTTTTAACAGCGGGAACTCTAGAAAAAGACAGGATGGGAAAGAGAGGGTGGAGGAGTGAGAGCAGTGATAACTGAAACAGGGGAAAAAAAGAAAAGCCAGAAGTTGCTTTGGTTGCTTCCATTTCCAAGAAATATACTGCTGTCCCTTTAACTCCGTATGCCTCTTTGGCACATGTACCAGGGGAAGGATTACACTTTACTAAGGAAGTAATGCAAACTTGTCTTCATCTGGTTACCATGGATATGGCACTATGTGAGACAAAGCCTCCCATTTGCATTGCAAACAACCAGGAGCAGTGAAGGACACCCAACTTGATATTCTGGCCACAGTGTCCCAGGTTCTTCCTCGTGATTGATCACAAGTAAAACAACTGCGAGCTTTGGGTCTGCACTTGCTAGCAAGAGAACAAGGGTAAGGGATGTTGCATTTCAGATGAAGAAGGAAGAGGCAGAATCACGCACATCTGCAGCACAAATGCCATTTCTTCTGCTACCTGGTGTGAAACAGCTAACGGATAGGTATGGTGATCATTTAGCTTTCCAGCTTTTCCCCCTTGGGGTACTAGAGCTGAATCAATATGTTGATAATCTGGAATAAGTGATTTCCACAAACACTGGAATGGAACATGAAGCGGCCAAGTTTTATGATTGCTGGGCTTTTATGCAACAGTTTTTATCTAGCTGAGTGTCCTCTTCATTCTGCAGAAGTACTATATAAAGTACCTTAATTTTATTCAAAATCCAGTTAAATGAGCACGATGAACAGTCCCCTAAGCAGACCTAGTGGGAACCAGCACAGTACAGTTAGTAGCAAAGAGGGAAATTGTCTTGTTTCCCTAAAACAAATTGTAGATGATTGTTTGTCTATTAGATTGCTAGATTGTCAGTAATTCTTTTTTATTGCTTTAAGCTCTGCCAGATATATAGTCACACATCATTTTTATTTTGACTGACATGGAATACAAATGGTATGACCCTGCTTCTATGGACAGAAATGGCCAAACTGCCACCAGTTTGAGTGAAAAAAGAACCGGATCCCAAATAGTTAGCACACATCCATGAATTGAGGGTTTTCTTTCCAAGGGATCTTAGGCACAGATTAACCAGAACAGTAGATCAGACATTCGGCAAAAACATTGTTTCCTCCCTTAGCACTGGACTAGGCCCATCCCTGATGGGGCCAGGGCAACTACATCATTCCAGGATACTCTTCTTTGCTCCCCACTTCAGGAGAGTGGCCTGCAGCTGGTGACAGGACACCAGCACCATCTAAGTAGCTTTCCTTTGATAAGAAAGGTGCATCCAGATCTCCCTCTGTCCTTAAACCAGCGTCCTGCGTGGGTATGGAGGGATAATTAGGACCACCAACCCTTTCGTTGCCCACCAAAGTGTCCACGAAGTAGTAGCTTTGCACCAATATAATCCCACTCACATCGGTGGATTTGTTTCCTGTTGGTGTCTACAAGCGAGAGAAGCATCAGCCCCAGATGCGTTTGCCTTTTCCCTTTCTTCTAAAGCAAGCAGCTGACACCATGCCCAGCCCTGAACGCATTTTCTGACGCTGTGCCCATGGGGAGCTCAAGCCTACTGCCGTCATGCCCCTGAGCAAATACCATGAGCAAAGAACAGGGAGCTTTGCAAAAGGGTTAAGTTACCTCTTTGCTCTGCTATCCCACCTCAGCACCCTCCTTGAACTCCTGCTCAGACCCCATAGTGGCACAGTAATATGCTCCCTTGACACCGGTTTGAGAGGCGCACAGAAACATCACCAGACCAAGACCTTCACATACCCTGAAGATTATGTCAGGCATTTCCAGCAGCCCTAATACAAGTTAACTACCGACGGGACAGAATCTGCCACGTCCTTCAGGGAATGTGCTGCTGAGGAGAGCAAGAGGGAAGGGGGCAAGTGTTAAACACAGAAATACTGTCCCAGCCTTGTGGTGCCTGTGTAAGCACCGCCAGACTTTATACGCACACGCTTCAGTCTTTTCCTACCCTTTCGGAGCACCCGGCAATGAAATATAGCCCTGCGTCTACTGTTTCCTCCTCCCTCTCCGCACCAGCCCACAAAGCAGGTCAAGAAGGGAGAGGGAGGAGGGTGGGACTTGAAATGGGAACAAATACCTGGACCAGGATCTCTCTCCGCATGCCTCCGACAGCTCTCCAGGGCTTCCCGGTCCTCAGCCTCCCCTTGCAGTGGTGCAGAACGGGGACGCATTGCCCATGGACTGCTCTTAGTGCTCTTCCACACACACCCCGCTGCCGCAACAGGAAAGCACAGAAAACGCCGGTGCCAGCCTGTCCTGTCAGGCCAAAGCAGATGCAAACCCTGACTATTACGTAGGTCTCCTTAAAAACGGAACTTAGAATTTAATTTACTTTTAGTCCCAGCCTCCTGCCCTGTAGGATCCTTCCCTTCCTCTGCAACAAAATTGATTAGCAAACAGTTTTCTTGGCATTTCTTTAAAAAAATCAGTGCACCGGCCAGTAAAGCTGTAGTGAGGCAGGCAGGATGGTAAGTCTCGTGAATGACAAAATGACTCAGAATGCATAATCTATGAAAAGCACTGTCTTCTCTAATGTCTGAAAATAAATTTGGGCTCATTCCTCCAATCAATAGGTCTGTTCCCTCTGCATGTTCAGTCTTCCGTTTATTTTAGTAAAAAACTTTTTGTTGCTTTAATTCTATTAATTCTGCACAACCACAAGAGGGATGGGAAAAGCAGCATTCCCATCCTCCTCACATCAGCACGACCGCAAATTCTATATGGTAACACTGAATCTATAAATGGTAGATATCCTGCTATTTCCACTGGTTTCAAGGGAGTTGCAGACAGATATCCCAGAAGAGGTAAATGGCCTGCTATTTTTATTTTCAGCATTGTCAGAGCCAGGAATAACTCACCCTGACTCTTATGGACAAGGATAAATTTGCAGAACTGGAATTTAGAACGTGGGGTTTTTTTTGTTCTTGATAAAACTAGGATCTTTAAGTCATAAAGGATATAGCAATAGTTCAGTGTATTGCCCCTTGTCATTCTTACAGGGCTCTTTTCAAAGTATAGCGTCAGTGCAAACTATTTTTACATCCGTTCCTATTTATAACAACACAGTTCAAGTGGAATCTGGTTCTCACCAACCTTTATATCCCTACCCCACCCTCACATATAAGCTCAGACTTCTTATTTGACAACACCAGTTCAAAAAAACAGTGCTGATTATGGGATGGGAAAGCATTTCACTAGCGTCTCATGTAATGTCCCAATGTGAAGAAGCAGACACTGATTCTGCTGGCTTGTAGCTAGTCATACCCAATTTTGCCACGATTTTGGAACAAATTTGGTTAGCTTTAGGTTTAGTTCACAAGCAGTGTGTCTGACTTCAGTCAGAAGCTAGCATGGTTGGTATGTGTCAGCGTATAAGGAAAGAAATTAGATAAGGCTGACCTGATCTTAAAAGTCTTTTCCGACCTAAATGATTCTATGATTTTATGATTCCTATCTCAGATCAGAGATACTACATGTTCACCAGAATTCCTCTAACAAGTGTTTAACCATAGTTAATCCCCCCTTCCTCTCTTCAGTGCAAAGTTTCAACTGATTTTTCTTTCGTATAGAAATAGACAGGTTTTGCCCCAAATTTACTCCTGATTTAACTGACAGTTACTTCAGGTCTAGTTCTGAGACCACAAAAGTCAATTGAAAATTACCCACTGAGAATTTGGTTCAGGCTTCATCCCCACCAGACTCTGCTAGCCATCACGAACATTAATTTCCCCCTCTGTGAACTGGCACAGGAAACCCTGAGGGCAAGCATTTTACTTTTCTGTGTTGATAAGAGTATGCTTTGCATGCCAGGGGCGGGCAGGGGGATGACAGTAAGTATATGTAATCTTTTGTGCTGTAGGCCAGGTTTTATGTCCTTTAGTCAAACAGATATGTCATTTAAAAAATTGCTAATCCTATCTCTACGTCTGAGAAAACAAAGAGTATAGTCGATAAATCAATAACTTAATCTGACTTTATACAGACCAGTGAAACTACATGGCTCAATATCTTAGATAGTGGTATCATTAGACACTGTATATTTAATTACTCAGTGACATATGCTTCAAGCTTTAGCTGCTGGCAATGGCATTGTACCATGCACATGGAGTAATATAGTATGAGACACAGTCCTGCTGTGTTAGACATACCCTCCCTCTCTACAAGGTGCCTTTTCCTGCAGTGGAACAGCAGAAAAGGAATTTTGTCCTCCAAAGATACTTCCCTTGGCATCACACTTCTGCCAGCAGTGCTTGTCTGGGGTAGGCTTACAATACAAAGCAGCTTTGATAAAGAATAGGGGAAAGTAAACAAGGCTTACCTGGGCTAGCACAGGTACTGCAGAGCATGCTCTAACGTTCCTTCAGTAGCCAGAGGATGGATGGGAGAAACTCGCCAGCAGCTCTCCCATCTCAGCTCAACAGCTCTGAAAATCTCTTGCAGCTTTCCCGTTCCTAAAGGAGAGAGGACAAACATTTGCCTAACCTGGGCTGATATTTTCATAATCGCCACCCATTCACGCCAAAAAGAAACCTGTTTTTCAAATGCGCTTTGTCTACTCTGTGTCACGTAGGTGTTTCCAAGAATAGACGTGTTCAGGAAGTTTTGTATTGTTGAGCTTTTTCTTAAAGTGGCGCGGGAAGTTGACGTGGCGCAGATTTTAGGGCCAGCGAGACCTGTTGTGTTGATGCCACAAGGGTATGAGAGTCATACATTAGTGCAAAAACACTCTGGGCAATCCTGTGGGGTGAGGCAGACACAGGCTGGGAAGAGGTCCCAACAACGTCCAAAACTGGACTGCCTTAACGTTGTCAGTCCACACCATCTTCTACGGGTTCAGGTGTCCGCAAGAAGCCAGCCTGCCCAATTGTCAGTCAGGTGCCAGGGGGGTGACCACAGGGTTCATCAGAGCAATAAAAATTCCTGGTGCCTTCACAACTCACGGAAATGGCACAAAGCACTCTCAAACATCAATCCCAAGAACAAACAAGACTCTTAAAACAAACAGGCGAGCTAACAAAAACAAACTCAGCACTTGAAAACTAATGAAAATAACACCACAGCCAAAGCCTACAAAGCTGCTCTCATCAGACTTGAAAAAAAATAAATAAACAGCCTGACAAACAACAAATCCAACCTTGCAAAGCTACTCTCAGCAGCACAATATTCCCGCACATGCAGCTGCTGCAGGGTGTGCCATTTCAGTGGGGGACAAGTACACTTTCTATAGCCCCAGCCCACCAGAGATATTGAGGAGAGCAGCTAGCATGAGTATCACTCGGGGCAAATTTTGTATCCTCAGCTTGGCTCTGCCTCTGACTTCCACTAAGTATTTTGGGCAAGTAATTTGATTTTTCTGTCTCTACACTGCACCCCTTGTAAAATAAGGATTCTAGCAACCTGGCACAAGTATATTAAGGTATGCATACCACTTTACACATTAATATTATATACCCCCTATGTCCATCTAAAGTCAGTCCTCACCGGGGAGGACACAAGCACATGCTATAAACCCAGAAAGCAACACTTGTGAGGGAAAGAAAGCCCTCAAGCAGCCCTTTGACCAGGAATCCTGACCAGAAAAGTCCTCATAATGTTTCCCTCCATGCCTATTGAAAGCTCAAAGTTCATACTGGATGGGCTTCGTGAAATAGCCCGATCACAAAACTGTAGCCAAGTAGGTTAACTAAACCAGTACTTGGACTAGAATAAACAAGACCAGGGAACAACCTAGGAATCCAACCTGGATCTCTGTAATTTATCTTTCCCCTTTTCTTCCTCCCAGTCTTCTCCCACACTTTTTGGCTTCCCACCTCATCAGTGAAGTACAAAACACAAACCACTTCACGTGTAACTTCAGTCCATTCGCTATCCCTCCTCACTCATGCTTGAGGATAGATGTACAAAACTGGACATAATATAAGACAACAGAGCTGCGCTGATCTCCATCAAACTCCTGGTGTACAGTGCTAATTAGTTTGCACTATTGCACTGGTTTAGCAGAGATAAACAAGTTTAACAGCACTAGTCGATATTGCTGCAAGATGCAGAGAGGTGCCCAGCAGAGCCTGCAGGGATGTCTCTAAACACAAAGTTGTGTTGCATGATTCTATGATGTTCGTATAGCAAACACCCTCACAAAATTTATTGTCCCTAGTAAAATCCCAGCCTTTCTAAGACAGAAAATGTCACGTAGCCTGGATTATCAATTTATCTGCACTTGTCCTCCCTTATTTTCAGAGCATTCAGTGGACCATTATACAAAATAGATGAAGTGAGAAAAATCAAATTAAAGAGGCCAACAGAAATAAACAAGTTTCTTTTCCACAGCTTTTTAACTGTCAGACACTGTACCCCAATGTCTTTGCAACAGCCAGTATGATGCATTTATCATTACCATGAACATGATTTATTGAGCATGCAAAAAAAGCCTTTCATGATGATTTTCATCAGGACTTAGAAACTGGATTTCAAAGACAACATCCAGTATGTAACTGCTGGGTCAAATGGTATTCTCAGTTTTCTCTCTAAATTTTCCCCATATACAAAATCCTTTGATCTTGTTTAGATTTCTGATTTTCCCACCATTCTTACTTAATATTGCCTCTTTTTTGTCAAAAAGTACCAACCGAAATTTTACAAACTCTTTCAAACCCACTAAATGTTTCTATTTTAGTAATATCAAACCAACTAATTTTATTGTTATCATTAAATTTGAAAAATACGTATATTAATAAATTTCATTTCTTTGTAAAAATAACTTTTGGTCTATAAAGAAAAAAAAATCTTATAATGAAAATGTTATAATGGCACATTTTGAACAAGTCCAGAAGAAAAGTAATCCTAAGCAGTTTTGGGTCAAGATGAACTATTTCTATAAAATGTTCTTGTTTTGGCAGACCAACATTTTTAATAAGGAAAACATCAAAAAATGTTCTAACCAGCTTTATCTCTAATTCCTTTCCTTGTTCCTCCTTCAGTCTCAAATTACTTTGAGGAGAGTCATGTCCTGTGAAGAGACATGTCTGTCTTTCAGGAACAAATTCTTTAAGTTCCTGAGAGATACAATATGATGAGTATGGTTGCCAAGCAGCGGTGAGCTACTCCTCAGGTTTGCAGGCAAACATTGTGCATTTGGTGGGAAACCACAGCGCATCCACGTCCTCTCCACGTGGTCTTTCACTTTCCACAAAGAAAACCTTGGCTGGGACTTCAGAACGGACACATTTTGTTGTGGCCCTCGATAGAGGACGAAAGGCACATATTTGTCATCTCAGCTCTGTACCAGCCACAAGAGGGGACTATCCCAAAGAGCAGGCACTAAAATGTTGCTCATTCATTACTGAAGGGATTCAGTCTCACCCACTGCAAAGGATGTAGGATTGCACTGACAAATCTGAGGTTATATTTTTGGTAGACAGAGGGGATTTGCACAAACACCCCAATGGCCAAATTTCCCTCCTTGCCTCACTGTGAGCCACTGAATCCAGAGCAACTGTCCAGAGTTTACACTCGGAAGCAGCAAAGCGCGTGCTTAGAATTCAGGACAGCTTTCACTGTTTTGGTGACTTATGCTTGAAATTAAGGAAGCTGGACTCAGCCCTTCAGCAGTAGATTTTCTGTCAACTTTTCTGCAATAATCTTTTAAATTTTCCTTCCCCATCTCCTTTAAAAAAAAATAAAATAAATCAAATAGCTCAGCTTCTTCTCAGAGATTAAAAGCCACAGATGACTTCTGTACAAATAAAATCTAAAAGTTTGGTTGATGACCTGTGATACTGAAGTGAAACTATTCCTCTCAGAGCTATTTCTAGAATACTAGGCAAAAAAAAAATAACATTTTTCAACAGGACAGTCATTAATAAGGAGCTATTTGCATGTGTGTGTGTCTGCTTTTCTATGGGTGCATATGGGAAGCGTACAAAATTAGAAGAAAGTGCTGAAAGTATATTTTTCCAGCATTCTCTGTGAAGTTAGCCAGAGACGTGACAAAGAACAAATCTGGATGGGAAACAACTAATATGTGCTCTCGTGCAACCCACAGCACAAAGGGCTCATTCTGGGCTCTTGCCATGTCTTTTCTGTCCCCTTTTTGTCACACGGGAGACTCCAAGTCAGAGTGCTAAAGACAATTTGGGAACACAGCATATAAATGACAGGGCCTGCCCCATCCTGTGACTGCACGCTCCCTAGAGACATCTGGTTGGAAAGTTTCCGAAGAACTTACTTTCCCCAGTGAAAAACGGGTTTATGCTGAAATTAAGATTCTTATGAGAATGAAGCTTTCACGAGCTGGGTATTTTTTTAATTTTTTTTTTAAATTGTTTTTAAACAAACTCATACAGAAAGACACTCCAGTGTTTTCACATCCCATTTTCCCACTCTTCTGTTGTGGTACAACTGACAAACATTTCTCAGCAATTACAAAAAGTGGATAACCCCCCCACCCCCTTTTCCTTGATTATGTTCAGAACTTTGTCAATAACAAAAGTGTGCAGACACTGGTATAGAAAACAGTAAGCTGGTGTCTAGAAAATGGTACTGTGACTTTAAGGGAACATTTTCAAAACTGCCATAATCTAGGAAATCCATATGGCCATAATTTTCTATTTCTCCATGCCTGCATTCAGATTAATACGCTGTCTATGCAAAGTTTGTTAGTTGTTATCATTCACTAACTGCCCTTTATGGGCAGAGATAGAAAAGGAGATAGAAAATTACATATTATATAAATATGATTCAGATCATAAACCTTTTGGATCCTATAGAAAGTTTAGAAAGACAGACTCTATTAGTAAGTGCAGAATGACTATCTTCCAAATCAAATCCATCTTCTGTACAGAAGAGAGTAAAATGATGCTACTCTCACTTACGTGATCTAATTTTATCCTTCCTAGGGGTCTGTTCATTATTTTTAAAGAGAGGATGCTGCAGGAATGGCCGCCGCAGCCAAAATGCTTTATATAAGAACAAATATTTTGGGGTCACTCTGTCTTTTCTTTAGTATTTCCACATTTGTGGCCTCCTCCCTAATATTCCTTGGGCCTGTACCTTTTTGGTACTGAAGATAGCTGACAATCTTCTAATACTGAAATATTCCAGTTCCCCTTAGAAGATCACCGCAATAAAATACACTGAGAAAGCAGAGCAACAGCATTTGGACACAAATGTTTATGAAAAGGCCTGGATAATATGTGATTAATTGAACAGACGTGCAAATTTCCACCACCAGAGGTCATTTTCACTCTAAAATGAGTTAAGGAGCTCATAAAAAGCTCTGTCTTTTTATCTAAGGGATTATCTTAAAAACAGTCCCAATACCCTGGGTATTCTTCATCAAAGCAAGTAATCTGGGGTGGGATATAAAGAATGTTAAAAAGCTTAAGCAAATGCTCTTAATTTGATCAAACAAATTCAGTCTGTGCTGTGAAATATCAACAAACCCCCTGCTTTCACATTTCTTGTGCATATGGGATTGGCCAGTATAAGCAACCCTGATGGTCTGAATATTTTTCCTGAGCAATTATATTTGTCTGCCTATGCCTAAAAACTTGCCTATGCGACACTAAAACTTCATAGAAGTTTCGGTAAAAATGCAGCGGGCAAATGGGAGCCATCTGTTTTCTCCCTTTTCTTCCTCGTGTCTACCAGCATCATCTGCGACTCCCTCCCCAGAAGGCCAAATCCCTCCCTCACATACACAGCCCCAGTGGCACGGCTGTCGTTGAGGGGCGTCTCTGACAAATTGGCTGTGTATACAAGGACGTACACATGCATGCCATTCACCCGAAGATCAAACTTCGAACTACTACATACCAACATTTGAGTTTCAGGAAGTGGGGTGCATTTTAGGTTTTTAGCTTTAGCAAACGTAAGCACTGTTATTCAGAATAGGAACCTGGAATTCAAAAAAAAAAAAAAAATAAAAATTACAAATTAAGAAATACTTGTTAGGCACAGCAATGGCATGAACGTGAGAAAGCATTAAACTGTTGTACTGTAATAAATTAAAAATAGAAACAAAGGGAAACAGGAAATTTGATAAAATGCGCAATTGTCCAAAATGACCATTGTAAGTAACACAATGATTCAGAAAACAAGTAGACGTGTGTGAGAGGAGAGTTGACAGTAACTAACCATCATACAATCTTACTGGGAAACACACCTATGCTGGACATCAGGGAGTTTTGATTTTTGGGGCTGTAAGATGCTTAGAAAGCTTCCCTTTACATTGTCTCACTGCCATTAAAAATACCCACACTTACTGGCCAAACACCTCTCTACTGTTTAATTTTTTACTTTGCTGAAACTACAAGTTTCCACCATAGATATATTGTGCTATCTGCTGAAGAAACACAGTACAAAAGCAGTACTGTTTAACATTTCCACAGAGCTTATCATCTGTAATGTCCCACGATTTTTTTGCCACCCCAACAGGGACCAGGATCTCACTGCACTAGACACTGTGTAAATGTTATAAGCATGTACTATCTTCTAAATACGTAGAAATAATTCCTAAATCATTGCATTGCAAAGAACACAATTTTGTAGTTCATTTGGAGTTACAGAACATTTTTCTAGCAAGATACATGAATTTCTTGAACTGACAGATCAGTTGTCACTGTCTTTCACACTCGGCATTTTGGTGAACTTTCTACCCCAAAACTTACTGTGGGGCTAGATGATGCATGTGAAACTGCAGAGATGGTGCTATTTTGTCTGTCTTGTGTTTTGAGAAGACCAATATGTGTTGACTTGTTATAAATCAGTCCCAGGACCGAAAGTAAATTCCAAACTGGCCTGTGGACAGGCTGGTGTCTTGCACAGTAACACGCTCAGCAAAATTGGGCTTGAGTTTGATCCAAAGCTCCTGAAAGACACTGGGAAAACTCTGAATTAGGCCCAGTGACAAAGATAGCAAGGGACAGGTTTTCTTTAGAAGTGCCACGAAGACTGTTATTAGGGGCAACAGGAAAGAGGGAGGAAAGGATGCGAAATATCCCTTCTAAGTCTGAAAACACTGCTCAGCAATCACCATACAGGAATTAACGCTTGGCAAAGCAATAATATCCCTATTTCTCCTTGGTTTACACCAAGGACCGAAAGGGGAGTTGAAGGAGATTAATTACTTTGCTTGCTAATCAATGCAAAGACATATTTTTCTGCTCCTCCATCTCATAATTTTTATTTCATCTAGTTTGGGTTTTTTTAGGGTTGCCAGATGTCCCAGTTTCACTGGGACAATCCTGGTTTTTGAAGGTACATCCCATCTGCTCTTGAAAATATTTCTGTTCACTGCTCTCTTGTTGATTGTGTGCTTTTAGAGCAGCCAGCCAGCAAAGGACTGCAGGAGAGAGGCTGATAAATTATTATCAAACTATAAAAAGCTGCCCATATTTCCCCAATGCTAAAAAAATTAATTCGGCAGGGAGACTTTTTTGCAAAATGTAAATGGTCACCGTGGCACACAAGAAATTATGGTTACAAGTCCCACTGCTGCTCGGAGATCACCTCTTAATGTGCATACATTTCAAACTGGAAGCGGTGCTTCCGCCCTTTCCGGGGCTGCCTGAGAGCCCATCACAGAGGAAGCCCTGGACTTTTTGTTTGTGCAGATCCTCTAAAACCAGTGTGGAGGAGACCATTGCAGGAAAACCTCACACCAAGAGCTGGACTTGGAGGCAGTGGCAGCACATGTGACCGTCGAGAAGACTATGCTGCATCCCTGACCCAGAGAAGTCCCCCAGGGAAGTAGCAAGGGAAGAAGTCTACAGCTTAATTAGCCCAATGTATCTAGAGAAAGTGAAGGCTTACTCCTACACTTTCAGGTCCAGATCCATTTCACAGCTGCTAGCTCCCACAAATGTATCATGATTAGAATGAATGTATCATGATATTATTCCTAAAGCTCCAGCTACTGGAGTCATGTGAATCTTTAAGAATCAAAGCTGTTCATTATGTGAGTTTGTGGTCCTCTTTACAAAAAAAAAAAAGCTTGCAAAAATCAACTGTGAAAGCACAAATGAAAAGCGTGCCAAGTCAGTTATTTTCCATTCCTTTTCATGGTGTTCTTCTGAGGCTTGACTCATGTTTTCTGAATGCTTGCTGAGAACAGGAGAAGATCAAGAAAAAGAGAAAGCAATGATACCTCAAATGGGAGGTCATCTTCCACCAATCTGGTGCCATGTTTGCAAACAAATCCCATCACAATATCTCCCCTGCATTTCCTCAGACTTAACAACACTCACACAACCACCTCACTTTGTTCCAGCAAACGTCTCATCAAAAACTGCCTTTGTCAAAAAGATTGCAAAGGACTTGACAACATCTACGCTGCAGGTTGCCCTGAAAGTAGAGGCATAAAACTTCCAGAACATAAGAAGCATTACTGCTTCCCTTTTCTCCCCCAAAGTATGGGGAATTAGAGGGGAAAAAGAGATTTGTATTTTTCACTCATCTGTCAATACAAACAAATATTTGAGCTCTTTAAGAATTAGAAATATGGGAAATATATTTCAGCTAGTACATCTAAAGTACTGTTTGTATATTTATAAACTAGACCAGTACAAAACTTTTCCTGTAAATAACAGCCTACTGAAGTACCAAGTTTGTGGTGAGAAAAAGGGCTTATCAACTGACAGAGTTCAAAAAAGGGAAAAGTGGAATACCATAAATAAATAAATAAATCAGTTTTACATGAAATCTAAAAGGAAGATTTAATCCATAAAACTCAGACATCTAGAATGGGATTTATTTGTTCCACTGACCAACTGCAATGGGACCCAGGCTCACTAGCTCAGGCACAGAAATATGCACTCCAGACAGCTGGAGTGAGGTGGGATGCATCCTACTCCTAACGCTGTCATACAGATACACCTGTTTTTAAAGAGTTTGGAAAGCCACCATAACTGCCCAATACTTATTGAACATAGCAAACCCGGATACTAAGTACTAACAACATAATTACCTTAGAGCACACCTGAATCATAAGGTACTAATACTGTCTAGAACCAGTAACTTCACCAGAAATACTTCCTTGGTACAGAAACCATTTTGAAGGACCAAAGTACAGCAATGAGACTATGAGTCTCTTGTTTTCTTCTGGGATAAAAAATTTAGTGTGACAACAACTTTATTTTTTTCCTCTGCATTTCCAATTGATAGGAGAAACTCTAGAAATGCTCATCCTGTCCTTTCCAGGACTGCCTTCAACATTCAGCTGTCTCATCATCCGACACAGTCCTTCTGCTTCCTCTTCCTCAGGATAAATGTTTTGCCTCCAAACACAAGCTCACTGAAGCAGAAAATTCCTTTTTTCTTGCATTTCAAGGTCCAGCTTACAAGTAGGTGCTTTGATAACTGTCTCCATCCTGCTGCAAGGCTCTTCTAAGCACAGCTTGTGACATCTCCACATCTCCTATGGCACTGTAGTGGCCCATCCTGGCCATGTCTGAGCATGACCCACACACCCTTCTCTGGCAGGAGGTTTGGGGAAGAAAGCTCCCATCTTGTGCTAAATGAGGTACCTGTTACAGCATTGCTGTGTCAATGTGGGGTCCTTGCATGGATGCCATGCTTTTAGTGAAGCACACAACAGGCTGGTTGTAAGCTCATGTATCACGAACCACTGAACTTAGATTAAAAAAATGAAGCCCATTGGTTGGCAAACGTGAGTGCCAGCAGTTTCTAACAAATGAACTCAAACTCTGCAACTGTGTGCAACCTACCTGAACTTGCTCTGTCCATTTCGATGGCATAACTAGGACATGGGTTTGACTGGTAGCAAACAGTAAGGAAAGCAATACAGCCTTGAGAGAAGGTTTGGAGATCATGATTCCCTAGTACTACAGCAGACATTTCATATTGGCATGCTGTTTAAAACTAAAACTCCACCTGTAAAATACACATTTTTTTGCATGCAAGGTGCTATTTGCAGAGGTGGGGAGATATACCTCAAAGGTCACAAGACAGGTAATTACTCCTCAGTATCTTAATTCACCCAGTCTGTGGATTCAGCCAACCACAGTACTTGCTTGTATTGTGTGTATAATATTAGACCTATATAATCTGCAATATAAGTTATAAAGCTTATTGCCAAATTCCTGTAGAGGAGTCAAAACATCTCTACCACCTACCAGCAAGCGTCTCAATAATTCATATAACAATGCCAGCAATAGTAGTGCCACCGTTTACACAAAAGATTTGCAGAAAGTCTTTCTGGCTGCTATATCCTATGTTTTCAGTAAGGATGCCAGTCGTTTTTCATTTGACATTTGTTCTATCTGAGTTAAAAAGATGTTTAATTAAATTTTAAAGCTGCACAGATAGACTTCTAGGTGCATGGAGTGGAGCAGCGCAAACAAAGCCTCTTGTAATTTTTCACTTCTCTCCACGTGGTGATTTTGTTACTTTCATCAAGGACGGGAAAGGCACTTTCACTCAATAAACAATCTCAAGTGTTACCCTTAAGTTAAATTTTCTGCAAACAAAACACCTACACTTGGTTTTTGCATAAATCTACTCTGGTTTTGGGGTCCCTCAGACCTGTCTTCTCCTGCTGGGTGAAGAGCAATGAACAAGTATGAATAAATCTTATAGTCCAGGTATACTGAATCCGTCACTTTCAGGATACGTCCGATTCACGCAGTGTTTACTGCAAAGGCTGTCTGCGTACATGTACCGTATCTGATGTTCCCACAATACTGTCCACTTACTGGGCAGTGCACGCGCAAGTATTTCTGTCCAGGAGATGTGCTAGGCTCACTCTTGTTATAAAATGCAGTTCTCATAGTCTGATTAGTTTCCTCTATGCCCCACGTCAGTTCGGCACTTCACTGCACGGTTTGACATGGAATTTAAATACCAAAGTAAATGCATTTTTTTGTATCAGAACTATTGCCATCACTTAGTCCAACCTGAATACAGAGAGATCAAGCAAAATGTGACCACTCATTAATTCCAGAGACCAAAGAGGTTAAACTCAATAGACCTCTAAACCACAGGCAATAGCTCAAAAAAAACAGTGCATCACTAGATTATCGTATGTTCTATGAGTGGCTTAAAAAGCAATTAAGAAAGATCCAAAGACAATTCTGCCTCTAGGATGAATTAATTCAGAGAAGGGAAAACAATGCTGTTAAATAAGAAATGACACAAACTTTTATTTGAACTTGAAACAAATCAGATCACAGATCTTTGGGGAAGTGTAAAAGATTGTATTTGATTGTTTTCCATTTCTTACTCTTATTTTCTATAATTGTGATCAAGACAGGAAGGGCCAGAGCTGAAATACAAAAGAAGAAAACATTATTAAAAGTGTTCTCACTGTGACAGGCTAAAGCATAAAAAACATTGTGAAATGCCTTTATTAAATATGTAAAGCTATTGTAAATACATGCTTAAGTGCTTTATTGCGCTTGAAATGCAGACTTGTATTTCTCAGACAAGATGAAACAGAAAAAAGAAAGAGAGAAAGAGGAGTTGCTTTAAGTCCTACGTTGCACATCTGGTACTACAGAGGTCTTACGGCAAGGGGTTTTGGCGGACCCAAGCACCAGGCCTGGCTGCTCATGGTCCCATATGCAGCAACCCAGCACAACAGAGTGAAGAGAGATAAGGTGACCATCACCTCAGCTTGGACCTCCTGCTTTCCACACCCAAATAATTCAGCAGGCCAGGAGGCAGGGAAAAGGGCAAAGCAGGCATTGCAGTGCTTGACTCTGTGCCTTTTCTTCCTTGCTCTCTAAAAAATGCTAACAATGGTCATGTTGCTGGCCTCAGAAGTTTCACCCTCAGGGAAGCACAGGAGCCCACTAAAAAGGGCTCTCTGAGGTGGCCTGCCTTGGGCTCCCATGCTCTCACATGGCCCCACATGGCTTGGAGACTCTTCTGACACTGCTTAGCCCCCCGCTGTTTGTTCCTGCTACACAGGGAAAAAAATCACTGGTCAATCACTCATGCCCATTTTGTTTTTGCAAAACAGCCTCAGCTGGGAACCTGAGCACAGAACGATATTTGATAACTGCCCCCAAACGTTTGCTGGGAAGATGCGTATCTAGATCCACCGAGTCGATTTCCCACTTGGTTATCTAGCGGGATAATGCCTACACACAGGGAAATTTTGCATCTCAGCAGAATGACATTATACTTTGTCTCACTGATAAGATTACATATGGGATTTCCAAAACTGTTACAGATCAGTATTTTAAGTGATTGCACAGCAGCTCCATGTCCGCTATGCGCCTCAGTAGCGGATAGGATACTTCCTAGTCCTAAATGCAAAACAAGCCTCTTGTGTTTTAATTCAAAAAGGCAGTAAAGCCTTAAAGCCTGCAAGCATAGATAGACCCACTAGCACCTATTTGCTTCAGAAGCTGGACAAGAAATCTTTATCCAAATTTAACCTCCCTACTTGAAGCGTATGGAGATTATGCATAACCCTTGGTTAGTTGCATTTATTTCTGCAATAGTTTTAATACACATCACCTCCATTATAACAACTTCTGAGCAGCCCCCAATCTCTGATGAATTTATCTGTATGCACTACATTTTTCTTAGATGGATGGAGAACAAAGTCTCAGAGAAACTAAGTGACCTGCTTCAGACCACCTGGGAAGTCTGGAGCAGGGCACGACTTGGCATATCCTCCTTCTCAGGCCCATCACCTTCCCTTTCTGAAGGAAGGGAAGAGAGTCTATTTTCAGAGGATCAGAAATAAAATCTATACAAGAGCAAATTGCTCAGAGCTGACCATCCCAAATATGAATATTTGCATGAATAGTTTTGCATAACATGTTCCTGTTCTAGCAGGATATTACACCCCTTTTGTTCCTATCTGCTTCAGGTTTGGAACACTTAGCAGTGATGAAAATTTGGGTCATTTCTGCCTACAAGCTAGATTTTACACGTGCACATCACCAACAGTATGGGAGCCCCCTCATCATTGCTATGGACAGATGAGGCTGTGCAAGCTTTGGCGTTACACACATAAACCACTTGTTTAGTACAAAGTGGATATATTTTCTCCAAGGCAAATAAAACCATTTCAACTTCTGCCTATGACTTCATGGGAGATTTGAAGAATCAAGCAAACTCATTAAGGCAATTAAATGATCTTTAAAAAGTGAATCAGCTCAGCTCTGTTTCCTGGATTTTAAGGGAGGGAGGCAACATCAGAACTCTCTAATCTAATCATGACTTGAAAGTAAATAAAATAAGAGAAACTGAAATAGTTGCTGACTCTCACAGGAAGAAACACAGGAACAGGAGCAGATAAGTACCGTGTCACTTCAGGGACAGAAGGATTATGTTTCTCTGCTTCTACATAATTGTCTCTACCTGGACAGATTTCCAATTGTGTCATCCATGCCAAGGGGAGCATTACTACATTAATTACTGTCGTCTACAAGGTAGTCAGTGACCGTAGTATCTAAACATATTCAGCATGGAGTATGACATTTAAATCAGGGAGGGAAGAACATGCAAGACTTTGAGGGCTGCAAGTCTCTTCCGATACCTTGGAAGTACCACAGAGTACGAGCTTTTATACCACCTTTCCCCCAGGTATCACACCCTCACATTCTTCCTAATGAGCAATCCTTTAAATATGCATACCCCTGTAACAGGGGTAACCAGGGACTAACTTGTTGCAACTATTTTTATCCAGGAAAAACAAATCTGTGAATATTGTGCATCTAATGGTCCAAAAAGCTTGTAAGGTTCCTGAAGTCTGTGGTATCAAGGCACTTCAGAATGAAGGTGCTCTGGAATTTTCAGTTGAATTTTAAAAAGTCAGACTACAATATCTAATAGTTATCCTGCTTTTCTAAATTTCCCGAAACATCATTTGTATTTCATAATGCAAAAAAAATGCTGTCAGTAAAGTAATACAGTTCCGCAAAACCAAGGCAATTTTAATCTAAAATAAGTTTTTGTATAACAGCAAGTTTGACTTTCCTTACTTTCCTGTCTTGCTTTTAAGAGTTCAGAAAACTCCAGCCAAACTTACCATTTTCATTCCAGTCAAAAAACAGCTGCTTATAAAAAGGTATTTTCAAAGAAGATATTTCTGTGACCCCTCATACTGCTACTACACCACTGCATTGCGCACAGCTCTGCACCTTTAATTTTCAACTCAGGAAAGAGTGCGGTGCTGAGGTCAGACCCACCGATGAAGGAAGCACATTGTGCAACAGTAACAGGATCTGGGACTAGCAAAGCGCATCTCATTCTTTGACTGTGCTTTTTTGGTAGCGAGTGATCCCACCTGTACAGGTAAAGCAGAATACACTGACAAAAGCCCGATTCTGTCAGCATAAAACACCACCAGCTACCCCTTGTATAGCTGCATGTGCCATAAATCACTCCTTGCCCTGCCTATCCCTGGCGGTTACGCCTCTGCTAATGAAAACACATGGTACAGACTGGCACTGCCCAAGTCATTGACATTCATTGACATTATCAGCCTATTTTGCCTGCTGAGAAATAACTAGCTGGAGACAGCAGCACTTAGGAAGGTACAGATGATGAGGATTACGCATTACCTGTCTACCTGCAAGCGACCATCCCTGAAATAGATGAGGATGCAAACGCATGCTTCAGAGTTTTAGCACCCTGTGGAGAGGAAAGGGCTGCTGCCCGTTCAAGCTACTACACATTTCTGAAGACAAGGGAAGAAATGGCCCCAAATAAGACTGATCACCAGCTGAGGTGATGTAGCTACAAACGCCGTGCACCTGGTTGCTCTCAAGGATCCCTCTGGAGGAAAACTCCAAGTCAGGCTGCAGACTGGGCTCAGCGGCCTCGCGAGCTAAGCCCCACACATGATCATGAGTGCAAGAACAGGGGTCCAGGAAGCTCCTCAGGCTCAGTTTAAATTTTAACACAGCCATAAGTTAGAAACACCATTTGCTTTAATCAAAATAATTTCCAGAGTGTAAGCGTGCAGCTAGGGGTGAGTAATGCTGGTGTGAAACACGCAGTGTGGGAGATAGAGAATCCCCCAAAACACTTCACTAATGCTAGCCAATGCCTTGTGTGCTGCATTTTTCATTTTGTAAGAATTTTTCTTCCTAGTCTTCACAACTGTTTTTTATGGTTTCCCAAGAAAGAAGAGGGCCCAAGTCAATGCTTTGAATCACAATGCCCCATTTCAGGACTTACATAAAAGGGTAGCAGTGATACTAACAGAGTTGCATCTGTTTTTACCAGTTCTGAATCTGACAAGCAATCTTAAGTTCAAAAGTCACTTCCCCATTCTTCATATAGTCATAAAGACATTTATATTCTGGAACCAGTTTCCTTTCCTTTTTTCCATGGCCATTAATACATTTTTTTTTCTTTTTTTTTTTCATAGCTGCCAAGTCTTGCACAGCTCCATGTGTGAATTTATGCAAATTTCAGAATGCGCTAATTCACATATTTGCAAATTGGCAAGTGATTGGCAAAGATGTAAATGAGCTCATTTAGTCATTTTCCTCTTCCCTTAAACTTCAGTTTCAGATCAGCACACCCTTCTCTAAGTTATGGCAATAAGGGGAAGTTAATGCAACTGCCCCTTGCAACTGCAAGTCTAACAGGGGTTTGGGCTAGTGTACCCATGCCCCTAGGCAAGTATGGGAAGAATGTTAGAAAACACCTAATGCACTTAGGAGATCTCCAGATGTGGTAGGAACGCATCAGGGGAGTACCCAGCACAGCTGCAGGAGTATCACCAGTAAATGGGTGCGGATGTGGTCATGTTTACCATGGCCAGGCCAGGGGTGGGATCTGAGACGTCTAATGGTGTGAAGCAAGGCTGGCTGTGAGGGGAGCTACAGAGCTGGTTTCACTGCAGGGGACAGCGGTTTGGAGCATAACCTCTTGGATGAAGGAGAGGTGGTTTGACAGAAAAATGTTGTGGGATCAGGAGGTATGATGAATTAAGTCATCTCACCACTCTTCTGGTAGAGCCTAAGATTTTGCGGTAAAACAGGCAAGGAGGATGTGGAGCCGGAATGGAGATATCCCAGCTCCCAGGCTCCCGCTGGCTGGGGTTGCTCTTCCCCCCCCAGGCTATGCAGCCCTGTGGGAACCCACCACAAGAGCTCCTGGTGGCAGCTCCTTCTGTACCTGCAAACCGCTGCTCGCAGCGAGGGTATGACAGAACTGCTGCACAGGGGCAAGCCATGCCAGATGCAAGGTGGTAGGCAGTCCTCTTGTTTTTTGCTTCTCACCAAGAGCAGCTTGCTGCTTTTGCGTGAAGGGCAATGGCTCAGGGAGAAAACAACTATTAGTCTCCAGTTTTCCAATTGCTCACAGCCCAGGAAGGCTGGGTACAGGGCATGTCCTGCTGAGCTATGTTACACCAGCACTTCCAAGGTTTCGGGCAACCTCTGCTCTGCTCCCTTTATTTAACTGAGCCAGAACATCTTAAAAGCCCTATCACACTATCTGCTATATCATACTTTATGAGTTGAGGAGTTCCCAATGTCTGCTGTTTCCAGCCAGCACCAGTTGTGCTGCTTCTCCTCAAAAGCAAGATATTTGTAGTAAGCTGTATCACTTCTAAAAATGACAGATACCTTGCACAGTGCCTGTAGTTTTGGGTAACAAAATTAGCAGAATAGCTTCAAAAGGTTAAACAAACCACAGCTGAGAAACTCAGGTAAACCAAAATGGGGGGGGGGGGGGGAAAACAAAAAAAGAAGGCCCAGAGAAAAAATACAATTAA
>VYZM01012174.1:363764-440136 GCA_013398915.1 Dromas ardeola | reverse complement strand
TGAGGTGGGGGGGGCGAGAAACCAAAAAAGAAGGGCCAGAGAAAACATACAATTCATCTTCAAGTTATCTAGGGCAGCTTGCCTTAGAATTAGCTTAATTAGCTTCATTACCTTGTTTCATATGGAAATATTGTAGGAACAGTATTCTTTCTGTGGCACTCAGGTAGTTAAATCCACACAATTTGCTTTTTGAAGCTTGGATTCTGCTGACTTTATTTCAAGCAATCAAAAGTATCTAATTTGCATTCACATTCACATTAGTGGTCCATATGTTAGCCCTGTTTAAAAGCTATATGCTGCATTCATTATGAAATCCTTGGCTTCCTAGCTTTATCCTTTTACTTTGAAATTATTGTGATAATATTGCAACTCTTCTATTTAGGCTGTTCTCAAATACAAGGGGTTTTGTGTGATTTGATTCTTTTTCAAAGTCTTCCAAGGGTAGGGCTTTTTAATTTTTGTTTACAGTGTTATGGGAACTTGCAAATTGGCGAAATAACTCACTACGGTCATTTAATATGACAGTGTATTATTCTTCATACCTAAAGCTTCATTAAAATATCAGGATTTCAAACTGCCTCTGCATAAGATTTCAGACCACACACAGCGTCATGAAGTACACGTCCTTCAGAGTTCATCATGCTACTCAGTGATCTGAGTCAGCCTCTTAAAAGTATAAAATGCGGTTATGTTACATTATTGTTCTTCAAGTTTCTTTTTCATTGTGGAGCACGGAGTCAGGCATTTCCTTCTTGCAGAGTTCATAATTCCAGTGAAACAAGAAATAAATTGACAGAATTAAAAAACCTGAGTCACTATCAGATGAAATCTCCTGCCCGTGGTCACATAAAAGGACTGTGACAGAGACAAGACTTAAATCAAGGTCTTCTGGGATGTCCTCCTCTGCCTGGGACAGAAAACCACCTGCCGTATACTACCAGGTCATTACTTTGTCAGTACTTGCTATAATGCATGCGTTAAAGCCACCACCACAGTATTACTTCCAGAATTTAATGTACATCACAGTTTGTTATTATTCACTGGCTTGTACATCTAGTGTTCATAGTTTGGGAAAAGAATCATATTTCTTCCCATAGAAAACACTGATAAATGATTCACCCTTGGAGGTTGATTGCCATAGCCCTGAAAACTCGAAAGAGAAACTCCTTTCTCACCTCCATTTTCACTGCAGCTTCTGACATTTGGAAAATCCTTTCCCACTTCAGTTTTTGCAAGCTCTCTGGACATCCTAGAAGGTGACGAATGCTGAAATGAACATCACAAAAGGGTATCTGCTGAGTATGAGGCAAATACCCTGAGGTAAACACCTCAAAAAAAAAAAATCAGAAAAACTCCATTAAGGATCCAGTGATCAGAAAAAAATTAAAATATCCTTCATTGGTCTTAAATTTTTACATTAAATCTGTTTAAGCAAGAATTTCCTGGATGGGTGGAAGAGAAATGGAAGGTTTATTAGGCAAATTGTTTCTAAGGTGTGGAGTTTGAAATTATTATGTTTGCTGTTTGGAGACATCTCAACCTGACTCAATTAACAAATTTAGGCAGTACCCCTGCGAACAAATTGTCATTAAGGGTCAAAGAGTTCATTCCCAATTAATTCCCAAGTGCAGGAGCTACGTCTTTTGTAATAAGGGTTGTGTATGGAAGGAGCATGAACAGAAGCCATTGGGTTATGAGAGCATCCAGCATGAAGTAAGAAATTCCAAGAATAAGATCCAAATCCCATCTGGTTATTAAGAAATTTAAGAAGGGACCCTGAGTATCATATTCTGATCAAGAATAGAATGGGGAAGGGAAGAGAAGGGATTAGATTCAGTCAGGAAAAGTAAGATACCGAAGCAGGAAACCTATGGTACATTAAGAAACACAAAATCACAACAGAGCATTTCTGATCATTGTGGCCATGTCTCTGGCACACAATTATTTGAACTAAATCGAAAATACTGCCTTTTATTGGTGGACTACTACTTTGCATTATTTTAAAAAATGGATCTCTTTACAGCACTTGAGTAGTATAATAACACGTGGTAAATTGCAGCTTGCTTTCTAGAGGACTCTGAGTGAGGTAATAATAAATAATGATCCACAACTCACAACTGACTTTTTCAACAATTCTTTCTGTTGTGTTAGTTTAAGCACATCACGCCAAGCTTTATGTAGAGTCAATAAAGCTAGGAAAACCTCAATGTCCATAATAAATAGATTGACATTTCCTTAAATCCAAGAGAATTCAGATCAGCACTTAGTATTGCTAGACATTGTGTTGAACCTTCCCCTCCCACCAAAAGTCCAACAGTTTATGGAGTATAGGCAGAAAGCCAAAACTTTAGTGTTAAAATCAACCAAGCTTCTTGAGTCAAAGATTATTAACCCTGGAGTAGTTACAAAAGAGCAGTATGACAGGAAATGCAAGCATAACCATACATTGATGCGTCAAAAAGTTACCCTTATCTGCACTCCATTTCTGCCTATACAACCTCCTGGGGTTACAGCTATGCTATCCATACCGCCTGTGATCACTCTTGCGAGTTAATCCCTTCAGGGGAACAAGAGATGTTTCAATAAAACGAATGAAAAAGCACAGATACACCATGTCCAAGATGCTTCCCACTGCGCTGACTCACTGGCAGAAGTACAGCTCTGAACATCTTGAAATAATTTATCCATAAAAGAATGGGGCCACATCCCCAGTTGTGGTAAGTCACAGAGAGCAATGACTGTAGCTGCAATAGGTCTCCTGAAGATAGCAGAGCAACACTGACTCAGCCCAGCTGTGGTTCTGGGTCAATTGGTCCAGTTTTCTGGACAGGTGTAAGTGAAACCTGGTAACAAAATCAATAGGGCTGAATCTTTGTTATGGTTGGGGTCATGCTCTTCTCTTAGCATGTGCTTGCAACTCCCATATGAAAAAAAAAAGGAAATCTTAACGTCTGGGGGTAAAAAAAACCCAGAAAGCCGAAAGCTTTTTCTCTCCACCCTACACACTCATTGGCTCTACGCAGTTGTCTTAGCCAGAGGCAATGTCAATGTACGGGGAAAAGAAAGAATATTTAGGTTAGGGGAACCACTCCCACACACTAAGAATTTTTTTTTTTCGGAGACAGGTGTACTGGGGGAAAAAAGGATAAGCATATGAAAATCAGCATGTAAATTAATCTTCACTAACAATGAAGCTATTCCTGGATCCAAACTTCCAGTGTTTCATTTGTGTGGCAACTGGAATAGCCCAGTTATGAACATCAAGCCAGCTGAGGTCATAAAATACTGACAATAACTTTCAACGAAATCCATATTTAGCCTTCCATAAGCCTTGAAAAAATTCATGTAATCATGTGCGCCTGTGAGTACACACTGCTTTACTCCCCTGAAGTGCAAATACTAATGATTTTTTTTTTCCCCTCTGTGGTACTTCTAGTTTAGAAGAAATCAAAAAGACCAGGTTACTGGCGAAAAGGGGATTAGCATGAAAGTAAAGTGAATACCCCCGGTTTGGACTGTCTCAAAGAAATTCCCATCTCGGTGTCTAAATTTTTCTTGCCATTTTAAGCCACTAAATTGGGATCACAGTTGTTAGGAGCTGACTGTATGTTGGGAAAGCACTTTGGATAGTACAGGGTTTTCTGTGGTTGACTGAGTATCCTCATGACCTCAACAAATTTTTTGTGATGTAACTTCTGTATGAGGTATGCTATCCCCTGCTGCCTTGAGACACATTTCATCAGAGCAACACAAATATCTGCATCTGCCTTGGGAATAATGTGAAGGGTACCCACAAAGTGGGACCCTCTCTGTTCACAGTCCTTAAGCTGGGATTTTGCTACTTTCTCCCATACCTCCCTCAGCGAATTTCAGTAGATAACAGCATGTCCCCCATTATGTTCTCTTATCTTCTGAATCAGGCTGCATGGTTCTCCGCTGCTCAACGAACACATCAGATGAATCACTTCGTTGTTGCCAGTTGGCAGGTAATAAATACACAGGTTAGGACTGTTAATGATTTAAAAGGTCCAGTCCTGCTCCTGTTGCTAGCAACCTCTTCCCAATGAAACAGAGCTCAAACTGACTGTGAAAAGCTAGATTGTGTAGCAGCTTCTGCTATTTTATACTAGAAATTTCCTGCAGCTTTATACTGCACGGGAGTCCCAAATGTTCTCCTCCCTTTTCCTTTTCTGACCAGCGTGGAGAGCATGCAGCATGGTACTGCTCTCATTGAAAAGCCATAAAGACATAGACAAATCTGGCCCATAGGTTTTAAATGCTGACTGAACAGTATGGGAGAACTCGTTCCACATTTTAGCGGTTCCTTTTGCTATAAAGCAATGAGACTTCAAAGAAAAAAATCAAAGTAATGGCATATATATGTATGTATCACCACATGATGTCAGAATTTACCCGCAGTACCTCTTTGATTCAGGACTAAACCACATTCCAGCAGGGTACTCAGCAGCATCAGAGCGTAGGGAGCTTGTATAGAAACCAAACTGAGAGTCCCATAAACTCTGAGGACTAATGATCCAGCATAACTCTTTCATGTAAGCACAGAGCACACCACGCATGGGACTTTAGTTAAAAGTCTGTTTCCAGGAATGGATGAGTGCTATGGTGCGCGTATCCAATTTCCACTGCAAGCGTGCATCTTGTACATGCTTTATTGTAGGAAGGGCTCATTTTCTTTATTACCTGGGATCATTTTTGTGTTTCTGTTGACAACCTTTAAATCAGCTTAAGCCACCAAGTCAAACCATCATTGTTACAAAACTATGCTGGGGAACCGGTGATCCTGTAAGCCACTATCACAGCAATTAGTAGGAGAGCAAACTTACCTAACCAGTGACTACCTAGGTCAAATGAAGCCAGGAAATTTCAGCCTTTGATGTACATCAACTCTAGGACTAAGGAAGTTCAAACATAGCTTCAAATCAGCTTCACATATTCATCTTTCTTGATCTTGATCTTTAGACAAAGTGCAGAGTCTGGTTTGTCATGTCAGCAGAGGACTAACGTCACAGTCTAGAATAGATTCTCCACAGTATTGAGTGCATTGGGTGATTGGATTGACTCTTTGATTTTCTGCCTGGCCTGCAGTTGTGTCAAATGGAAAATGTCCATTAGGAACCATCCACTAGCTGCAATGTGCCCTAGGGTTGTGGTTTAACCCCAGCTGGCAATTAAGCACCACACAGCTGCTTGCTCACTCTCCCTCCCAACAGGACTGTGGGGAAGAGAACTGGAAGGGTAAAAGTGAGAAAACTTGTGAGCTAAGAACAGTTTAATAATTGAAATTAATATAATATAATATAATATAATATAATATAATATAATATAATATAATATAATATAGATAGTAATAAATAGTAATGAAAAGGAAAATAACAAAGAGAGAGAAATAAACGCCAAGAAAGGCAAGTGATGCAAATGAAAATCACTGCTCACCATCAACTGACGGATGCCCAGCCAGTCCCTGAGCAGTGGTCCCTCTGCCAACCTTCCTCCTAGTTTTATTGCTGAGCATGAAGAAAATTAATTCTACCCAGCCAAAACCAGCATCCCTAGGTTCTTCCCAAGTCCCCTCCATCTACAGCACCTTCCCGGGAGAAGTACCTAGGTAAGCTCTGAGGGAATCCCATGGCCAGGGCCACTCTCCAAGCCACTGGGACTAGATGGTTCATATGGGACAGGAGAGGTGTAATATGGTTTGGTGGATGTAAACTCTGAAGTCTTAACTTTTGCAGATCCTTACTTGATCTTTTAACCGTGTACATAGTTTTGCATCCTTTAGGTACTTATAGTATAAATCAATTCATTCTGTCATCACATCAACTTGTACTATATCTGTATATTATAATATACAATCCTCAGCTCACATTCAAATAAATAAACATTGACTTAATATAAATTGTTCTCTTACCGTATCAGAACATTGTGTAATTAAATCATCTCACTGGTAGTGTGTACAGATGGCTTAATTTTCTGTAATACCCACTAAAGCTCAATCGACTTAAAGGGGACTACTAATCTATTTAAAGTTAAACCCACAATGGATAAATTTGTAGCTCAAAAAGGATTTGTCTCTCTAGTAGACCATCGTTTTCTTAAATGTTTGGGGAGAACTAAAGAATTTGCCATTTAGAAATACTAGTCACTTTAAAAAAAATAAAGAAAGAAAGCCCCAACCCTGTGGCCATTAACAAAGTAATAAGGCTAGCAGATGATCTTTCTCCCTCTCAATAATCTTCCACTGTGAAACATTTCTGTCAGACTGGAACCCAGCACTGAGAGGAAAAGGCAAAGCTTAGTCTTCTTTCAGACCTTGCTGCGTATTTCTACAGTTTCATATCACAACAGAAGAAAAAAAGAAAAGAAAATATATAACCAACTGAAGTGAATTACAAGCCAACACGCTGCATGAATGTTTACAGCTTTTTTGTAAAGTGAAATTTAACATCTCCAGAACCTGTGCACTGAGTTCGTTTTCTATTTTTATTGTGTTGCAGCTTTAAAAAATTGCCAATTAAGTCAAATTAAGCTGTTGTGCAGTCGGCTTCTATAATTACTAGCAATAGTTTATGGTGGGTTCAAGCAAATAAAGGGTGTTTGGGTTTTTGTTTTGTCTTTTTTTTTTTTTTTCCAGAGTAGTAGTTTCTTTTTGTAGAAACAATTATCATGGTAGTGCTTCCCAGAAAAGAAAAGCATAGCCTGCAGCCATCCTATATTTCATTTTCAGTCCAGCAGTTTTAGAGAGGCTTTTTGCTTTTCTAGCGAATGTACAATTAGAGGAAAACAATCCAAGGTGACGAATGAAATGTGGGGTATCATAAAGCAGGCAGAGAGGCAAGCGAGGAAGAATGGAGAGGGAGCTGTGCCGGTCTGGATGGCTCCTTCCTCTCATGCTTAGACTTGCAGTGGTGGCAAGTATTTGTTATATCACACAGCGCCAGGACTCATACAGCCCCAGCCACTGTAACAACATTATTGCCACACCTGAAATAATTGCAGTGCAAGCCCATGAATGACGCACTTGTCACGGAGGACAAACCAAAGACACATGTATAGCATTTTATACATCCAGAATCTGCTCGTCCTCTGCATGCTGTTTGCAACTCCAGTCTCTCCTCCTTTAAAAGAATACAGTGGAACTGAAAAGGTAAAGGGAACTGTGGCAAGGATGGTCCAGAGAAGGACACAGCTTTTGTATGACACACTTTTTTGTAAGATGAATGACTAAATAGACTAGGATTCTTCCACCTTGGCATGGGATGATGGTGTGGATATATAAAGAAATTCATAAAACCATTAATGCTGCTGTGATACAGGAAATGATCTTCTGCTGTGTCCTCTGGTGTAAGAAGCAGGACATATAAAATACAATTAGCAATAGCTAATTAGAAATACTTCTTCACACAGGATGTGGTTAGGCTGCAGATCTCTGTGTCAAGGGGTGTTGGAGATTCTGAGAGTATGCATGATTTCGAAAAGGGACTGAAAAAAATCAGACACGTTAAAAAACCAAAACACCACATTAGGATCGGTAATCTGTACTACTTTGATGGAGCTGAGACAGGGGAATAACTGCTCTAGCCTTCTCTTTACAGCCCTGGCATCTCCAGTCTTACATCCAGTCTGCCTTTTACTCCAGCACTGGACACCCTTGTCTAGCCTACCTTGTCCAGGTGAAATAGTTACCATATTAAGAAGAAAACTGTGTGAGTCTCAACATTGTACAACAGAGCAGAGAGCAGTACAAAACTGTATTTTATGTAAGGCGCAAGTCAAATGCAAACACTCTGATAGCAAGGCATTAGTAACACGTAACACCCAGCCCAACACAAGTTCATAGTGCTTTACAAACCTTCACAGAGTCTCCCAACACCTTCTGTGTTGGCAGTAAGATATTATTACACAGGCCAGCACCGGAGAAAACTCTGACATCCGCAAGTAGAGAGATTAGCCTTCTTTTACAGAAGGAGAAAGCAGAATACGCAGATGTTAAGTACCTAGCCCAAAGTGATCTATCAGCATAGCCAAGACAGCAACCACCTCAGCTACCTCCCAGTCCTATGCTTAAGCGTCTTGACTGATTTGATCTCCAGCTGACAAGCTCTACACGGATCTCCGCACCACGCTTCCAAGCAGTGCGTGCTAAGTGACACATCCATTACCACCAAAGAGGTGCAGAGAGGGAATGCAGCATCAGAGTCAGCGGCTGCCTCGACTCCAGCTCCGAGCAGCCTGTTCATCGTGCATCTTACACATTTTCCCCACTATAAAGAACGAATAATTTGTTCAAGCACTGAAGGCAAAAGCTGGTGCCAGATCAGTCAGTGCCAAGTTAGGGGCTATTTCAAAGAATGTAGGTAGCCTGAGTCCTCCACAAAGCGTGGGGTGCTGTGAGGACCTGTAGAATAGTCCTTCCTCTGTCTCCCTGGGAGGTAAGCTAAAGGAAATTGCTTCTGCCCCAGTCCTACCGCTGGCCAGGAGGATGCTTTGGCTTGCACCTGTATGCAATGTCCACCACAATTTGGCCTTGATGCATTGAGAGATTTGCCAAAGGATTATGAAGGGTTTTTCCCCTCCCTCCAGGATTTTTTTTTTTTAAACTATCCTAAGAAATGCATAACTCCAGATTAATTGCAAGAGGGAAGGGAGAGGAACAACAAGAAGTCCATTTTTATACTCCTCGAATTAGAAACATGAATTTTCTTCCCCTCCCACTGATTCACCGCTCAGCATTCAGCTAAGATGATCACCGAAAAAGGAAAGGCAAATGAACAGTGATGTTTCTTAGGGTATGAAATACTTTACAATTAAATAAGGTGCTGCGGAGTATTGCGCTGATCACCAGTGATTGGTAGCTCTCTGCTAAGCTGCAAATGAATTCAGCACAGGACAGCATTCCAAATTGCTCTTACAAGCTTTCCTTTATTATTTTTATTTGGTTATGCTCTGACTCTCATCCAGAATTGTACTTAATGCCCTCGTCTGAAGTTGTTGAAATGGCACCCCATGGCATAGTGTGACAGTGAAAGGATATTGCCTTTGGAAGCTGCTAATGGTCCATGAAAAGAAAACAGCAGAAAATGGGAGAGCAGTTGTTCCAAAATAATAAGAACAAAAATCTTTACATTTTTAGCTCATCGTCTTCCCGTTGTCAGAGGATTGAGAATGGGCAGAACGTAGTTTGCAGCTAGTGAGGAGTTGCAGATCCAGATGGGTTGCGAGTCAAAGATACAAGCAATGAAAAAATAGTGCATTACATGTAGCAAAATAATTTAATATTTTTAATCTTCCAGTTGCCACTCAAAATTATTGTTTGCTACATAACATTATCCACAAGGTATCATCATTCCCTGGGGTGGGACAAATGGCCCGATAAAGTGTCATTAGAAATGAGCAGCATGGGTTGCAAAGGTCAGGACCAGCTACAAAAGCTTCAGTGATGGCAAGTCAGTCTTAGACAAAGATATTTCAGTGAGCCCCCAAGCACAGGGCCCCACTGAAGCCAAAAGGAGCTCTCTGCCTCAAATTTTTTAATCTTAGGAATACAGAACAGTGCTGGGAAGGCCTAATTCCTCAGTGGCTTTACTCCATACTTACCTGGATGTTGCTCCAGCAGGAGTATTACAGAAGTGAAGCAATAATCACTTGAATAAAACAATGCCAACAGGCAAGCTATGAGCATATCTATCTTTTAACAAACCTGTTTGCCCTACTTCCCCCAAAGTAATACATTCCCTTACTGTTAAACACACTTGTACAAGCAAAAACAAAGAAAAGAAATTAAGGGTAACAATCACAGCACCTCATTCCTTTAACAACTCTCTCCCTACTCACAAGAGCTTTTCCTCCAGTCTTAAGACTATTTCTATGGTCATTACTGCCTTAGCGTAAAGTTTGGTACTTGCCTCTGCATCCCACTCTTACTGTTGTGCAGACCACAACAGTAAGAAGGCAGTAGCCAGACGCTTTCACGTCCTCTACCAGTCTACCAACTTACCGTGCTGCTGTAGGAGAAACAAAGAGATGCCAGCCTCTTTGCCCCAGCACAGCAACATCAAATTGGAGTCTCTGTGTCGTAAGTTACTGTAACAGCTCTCTAGTTCACAGTATATTTCACCCCAAAGTAAAGCACAGCATTTTTTCAATATAACTGTTACTTAAATAACTTACTACCATAAAATTTGCCATTTTTTCTTCCCCTCTTCAAACAACAATATGATAAAATAATAATAATAATAATAATTAGAAGGAAAAAACATCGCCCTGAGAGACAGTTATGTTTACTGTGTAGTGATTTCCCAATAGAAATTAATTCAAAACAAATTTACATTCTACATTTAAAGAAGATATAAATAATTCATGTTCTCATATCATGAGCACTCTGCATGTCATACACCGGGGTACCTGCAATTTTTCAGTTTATCCATTTAAAATTTTCATTCAGGAGCTCATTATCATGTTTTTCTGTGCTTCTATTCCACTGTGGTAATTTAATAGTCTTCAATAGAATTATGTTCAATTAAAATGTATTCAGTTTTACCATTCCAAATCTTTTTAGCTTTTAATTTAATTGCTGTAGGCTTCAATTTTACTTATGTACTATTAACTCACCTTGTTCACTGATTCAGCTCTCAGAAATATGAAAAGACTAACCCCATAAAGGTTGCAAACTGGATTTTCATTCCTCTTAAGCCACTTCTGCATAAACGTCACTCCATCTCTTTCAGGCCAGTGATTCCCATAATATCTGAGGGCAGAGTCAGACCACATTGCTTCATTTTTTAGCAGTCATTCTTCTTCCACCTAAACGCAGCGAACTCCCTTGCCAGCCCGTGCACCCGTTGTCCTCTGACAGACCATTGCCACACCAGCACGAGGTCCTAACAGTTTCTGCTTGCCCAGTTCCTGCCCTGGATTATCATGCATGTGAGTTCCAACAAGAACCTCCAAGTCACTGCTGTGCTCAAAGCCGAGCAGGTAAGTAGGTGCTTCACCGGAGAAAGCAGGAAAATGCTCCACTTCTTGTAGGATCAAATGACATGGCATGGAAATGGACTTCCAGTCACTGGAGGTTTGGTGTCTCAAAATAGAGAAAATGAACGAGTGACCCACGGAAAGGTAGAAAATAGTGATTCAGTCTTTCTTCTGGATTTATACAACTTTGTACCCCCACAGGCATGGAAATGGTAGACCAGGAAGATCCACATCAGTTTCTGAGTCTCTGCTGCCAAAAGCAGGTTTCCTAAGCTGTACTGACATAGAAGCACTTACAACTCTTACATTGTGTTACGAATGTAACACAAGAGTTGTCGGGGGGTGGGGGGAAGAGTAAAATAGATTCGCATCTTCTGTACTGGCCCTTCTCTGATCCTATGTTGCAGGTGACAACACACCACTGATCCGTACACTGCCATTATGAGAGTCACACTGTTCTGTAACTGTAACTGATTGACATAGTGTTATAGTCCAACTTTTCCAGGTGCTAACACTTTGACTATTTTCGAGCTACTATTACAGACTGACTAGTTCTGACTGACCTGTGTTGAGTGGTACCAGTATTGAAGTTAACCTGTAACCTCAAAAATGGATGGGCTATTTCAAATTCTCCCTTCATTATTCCAAGACAAATGACTTGCATTTATCAACCTTCAGTTTCCTCTGCCATTGTGTTAGGTCCTGTCTTGTCCTTCTGACCCTTGACTGGCTTAAATGACTACAAATTCTTCTACCTGAGAGTTTACCTCCCCATTCCCAAATGCCAATCAGTACTTCTCCAACTGCAAAAACTTTGAGTACTCCTTTTCTCCTATACTAAAAGAACTAAAATTTTTCCTTATTTCTATCAAAAGGGAGCTTTTTCATAGGCATCTCATAGACATTTTTTGTCAAATAAACACCATCTCTCTCATTTTTTATGTGCAAAGATATTTCAAAGGGTGAATATAAATAAAACCAGGAGACCAATTTTTTTAGAAAACACTTCCCAGTCATCTGAAACTACTAAATTTACGGTAAATATCTTGGAAAAACATGCTGCAAAAATAGCTTGAAATCAATCAGGCACACAATTTACTGAAAAAAAAAGGCCAGGTAGATACATATCGTCCAACTTTGCAACCTTGCTGGTCCTAGGTGTGCAAGATGTGCTAGACTCAATCTTTATGTATCCTTAGGTTACAGTAGGCTTGCCTCTCTTCTCCCATCTGTATACATACATTGTTCATCAAAAGATTAAAAATCTACCCAAACCTCACTGGCCAATCAGATTGTTATGACCAGCTTTCTGTAGTCAGTGGCATGGGAACAGGCAATGTGCTCAGCAACACACTTGGCTTGCTTCAGAAACCATTTACATGTAAATAACCATAGATGAAATATTCGTCAAGGTCTACAACAGAGTCTAGACTCACACCATTGGCACTGTATCAAGACTCCTCAATCCCCCTGTTCACTGTGCTGTTGAGAAGAGACAACAGCTCACGCCTGGATCAGACCAAACATCCAGCTCTAGCTGACACCCCTGTCTCCGACAAGGGTCAGCCATGGAGGCTGTGTCATGGCCCCTCCACAAGGTGTAAGAGACTTCAATTTAGGAAGGGCAACGCAGGCAAAACCTGCCAAAAAAAGCAATTAATATTTTCTTCGTGTGCAGTGATGTATTCATGTCCATCCAGAACTCATCTGGCCTATGATACAGGGCATTTCTGCAGTCAGCAGTAATGAGTTCCCATTACAAACAGCAACATTTCATTTTTAATATTAGAAAGACATTTTTCACTCCACAAAGAAACCATACAAGGAACGACCAGGTGTAGTGTCCCAAAGCAACTTGAACATGGGAACGGAAAGTTTTGTGTTTTAAGTTTCAAGCAGCACTGAAGTTTAGCTGAGCTTTTGCGTGCCAAGTTTCAGCTTAAAGGGAATTTTTTTGGCTACAGTATAAGCCCTGGAGAATAGGAAGCATTCTAGAGGAAGCATCAAATCACACTTAACTACTGTATGGCAGAGCAAGTGGCTGTGTTACAACACAATCACTCAATAAGATAATTTCTTATGCTAGCATTTTAATTAAAATAAAGAATACTTGCCTCCATCTTACACTCTACAATTCTCTTTTCAAATTACACAGACAGACAAAATGTACAAAGCAAACAGAAAATAGGATCACAAATCCTAGCAGACTTGAAGGCATGACTCAGAAGCTTTGGGAGAAATATGGCAAATAAAACCAGAGTTAATGATTCCATAAACATTTATTTCGAGGAAATATTAACAGCGGTCCCTAAAATGTTTCTGGGCAATAAGGGATAAATAACACCTATTATTAATGTAACGGTAAAAAATGTCATTTACCACACATTTGCAGTACTCTTGTTAAATACATTATTAAACAGCATCCCAGTATGGATTAACACTGAACAGAAGCTCCAGATGTAGAGATGCTTCCCTGTGGTTTTATCAGCAGCAACATGGTTGGTGCTAGCCCAATCCTGATCCCAGTGTGGACAGGGCCTTTGGCTTGCTCTGTTTGTTTTTTGGATGAATAATAACACTTGTGCAGACTTCGCACTGGGCTTGGTGCTTTGATCAAAGCACTTTCCAGTGGGCACAAAATCTGCCTCTAATGTTTGCACCTAAGCTTTCATTTTTAAAGTAAATCACTGGGGTGAGACCCTGTCAATCCAGCCTTGCATACCGCTCTCTCCAGCCAAACAGTTGCACCGATTGTCCCCTACAGGGTCTTGCACCAAGAAGAAAACAGGTCGTCTCCCACCCGTGCCAACAAATGGCCCACGAGCCTTCTCTGCACCTCCTTGCCTCGCCGGCTACCCCCGAGCAGCCTCTTTGCTCAGCCCAAAGGCAGCAGTGGGGGAACAGACGGCTATTGGGAGCATGCAGCAGGAGCTGGTAACATGTGCCAGTCCACTTCTGACAGTAGAAAAGCTCCTGAGGAAAGACAGGGCCTTCTGCATTGATCTTCCACTTCTCCACCCAGCCATATTGCTCTGGGGTGAGAAACGGTGTCTTACCCAGCAGGTTTCTTGAGAAAAATGAGCAACGTGGCACGGACCAGCACTGGCTGAAGATGTGGTTAAAGCTTTTTCTGCTCTCTTCAGCTAAAGGTGATCTCACTGGAACACAGATCAGATATGTTTTACAGATGGGCATTGCTGATGCTGTCCTGGAGGATCAGGTGGGTCCACGAAGGCTTCTTTTACTCTCTCCAATCCCCATGGCCCCCAGATGCTTAACAAATCAGCAGCCTTTCACTTGGGCGGTAGCACTCCAGACTGGTTGACATCTGCCTCCTTGCAATGGGAATTTTTATCACTGATCTCTTCCTGGTGGTAAGCACGCTCTAGGTTATACGAGATCATGTCTCCCTCTAGTGACTAAACGTCTGTATTTTTGAAAGTCGTGACCCCAACTTTAAAGACATAATTTTTAAAGGGGCTGTAAAGTACACATCTACCTATCTATCCATAGATTTAACTCTCTTTTCTTTCACTCCTGATTGTGCACCAAGGTATGAACTGGATTTTGCTTAAAACTATCCAATTATTAACAGAGTCATGGGACTTCTCAGTAGGCATTGTGTCTCCATTATACTGGGCTTTTAAACAAAAAAAGGCAGTATCTGACCAGGAAGAATGATAGATCTTGATTAAACATTCATGCTATTTATTTTGTACTGGCAGCTAATCTTTGTCCAAACATTTAAATCCAGACAGTGATATTTAACAGCAACTCTACTAAAACTATCACTTGTGCTTGCTACAGATATGAGGATCACTCTTTCTTATTTGGCAGGCTAGAAGACATCTACTTATCCTCACCAACAAAACAGCGTCCCAGTTTGTTTTTAAAAGACATAGGAAAAAAGGGAAAATAATGTTCAAAGTTTCATCAGCTGGAGATAAGAGTGGAGAAAAGATGATAAAAGAAGAGACTGGAAGCTTGAAGCTTCACAAAAGGCCTGCCATGCTGGTTTCTTCTTTGGCTTATCCCACAGGCAATAATACACTTCACGCTGATAACAAAAAGCAGCAATATACAAAGCATCAGATAGGGAGGATGCCCTGAGATTTAGAAAAGTCAAATCTTTTTATCTTTAGCCCCAATAATACAAGGCATAGCACAAAGTATGGTGTGTACAAATCAACAAATGGAAGCTGAACACAGAGGACAAGAGTGACCAAAAAATAGTGCCATGGCACATACCAAGGATGAGCACCAGAAAGCAAGGAAAGGCAACACAAAATCTCATGGGAGGTATGTCACATCCCTCACACGGTGACAGAATGAAACAGTAAAGAAAAATGACAACATGCCTGACATAGGCTGGAAAAAAAACATTGCAAAACAATTTTTAAAACTCTACTGGAAGCTGCTAAAAACACAACATAGGACAAAGACAACTTGAGACTCACATTTCCACTCAAAATTTTAAAGCAATTATTATAATAAGAAATATAATAGAAAAAGGAGATGAAATTAATATTTTTCTATATGTTTTCTTTAGTGAATGAGTTTCCCACACATAAAATCAGTTTAATTTAACATCTGGCATCACTTTTGTTCTCATTTTTAGTGGCACTGAGCTTGCCTAAATTCACATGTAACCTGTGGGAACACTCAGAGCTCAATAATTTCAGTATTCCTCATGACAAGGAAACCAGGGCCTGGCTCTGCAACTGCCAATACGTTTGACCTCAAATCTTCATAGGATCCCATGAAGTGGGAGCAAGAAACCTTTCTACCAACTCTTGTCATGATCTGGGTTTCATGTTATCCCGCTTGATCCCCTAGATCTTTCACAGAAAAGGGGATAAGACAATGTGATTTAAAATCTACAGAAACTGATAAAATTTGGAAGTGCGAATAGTGCCCAGTGCTAGATATCAAGTCTGTGGTGTTCCTTAAGCTATTCCTACCTAACTGCAAGAGAGTGTTATACCAGTATTTTATATGGTCTGAAATTTATATTTTATTTTTTTTTAAACAGTAATAATAATCATAATAGGACTGCAAAGCTAGAGAAGAGCCCTTGGAAATTTTCCTAAAAATTCCCTGCACCCCTAATCTGGTTTCAAGGGTGGTTTTGTTTTTCCTTCTTAGTCAGCTCTAGTTCAGCTGCTTCTCTCAGCTTTATTCTGGTCCTGCTGCAAAGGAGTAACTAAACCTAAGTGCCTGCCCCTCATCTAAGGATGTCTGTAAGCTTCCTTTAGCTACAGCGTAAAAACGTGTAATGAGAGGTTGTTCTTTTTTTTTTCCCCTGAAGGAAACCATTTTGTATAATATTTCCCTTTTGGTCATCTGCATCCCCCAATTTACTTCCTCGGCTTCAAGTCACCAGCTAGAGCAATAGTATGCCCATACTGGAAAAACCTGGAAAGGGTAAAGAAATACAACCCTTTTACAAACCTTACAAACAGTACAACCACCCACCCCTGATGCCAAAATCTAGACGCTATTCCGGTGCTCTCCCCAGCAAAGCAGCCCACTTTTCTTCTACCTATAGGTGGCACTAGTTATGTTCGTAACATCCCAGCCCATGCCTGTCGCTGTTTCTGCCGACCTTGGCCGTAGCTTCTTGTCTGGTTTCTCCCTTGCGGAGGTGTTAATCACAAACTTTGAATGCATTCAGAAGCAGCTTCAGACAAACGGAGCATGCACCTATAAAGCAAGAAACAAACTCTCCCGATGTCTGCCAGTTCACACATCACCACCGCCGGGGCGCGCATCCGTGTCCTCCCGGTGTCCTCGAGCATTAAGGACAAATGGTGGCAAATACCAGTCTGAATCATACTTCTCAGGAAAGGCGGCTTTATAAATGTTAGGACATATTTAACTCTCTTCTCGCAGACCCGCCTCTGCTGAAGTGAAGCGACAAACCCGCCAGGCTCACACAAAAAGCGGCATCAACCCACAGTTCACTGAAGTTCACCTAAGACTTGAGAATGCAACATTGGCTATTATTTGAGCCACGGACCTTTCTAGATTTTAACCATTAAGCTAAGCCACAAATGTTTTTCCTGTCACCTGAGAAATTTCAGAATTTTGGTAAAAAGCCAAAAACCTGAAAAATAATGCTGTTCAAGAACACAAATGAATAGAAATCCCTAAGATTAAATTGTTAAAATATTTCATGTAAATAACATTCTTTTCTATTTTTTGTTTATTTTTAATACTTTAATATAAATTAACCAAAATATTGTGATGAAAGCATTGGTTTGAATTATAAAACAGTAAACTCTTCTTGAAAATATCAAAAGGGGCCATTTCAAGAAAATCTATTTTCCCCCAGAAATGGTTCAGATTAGATCAGAATAATCAAAACTGATCCTTTCCAACAAGCAGGCTTTATTGTTATTTCAATGAACCTACATTTTCCAAAAGAGACAGCAAAGAATTAAAATTAAAATTTTAGTCAGACTTCTTTTGTGTCTCACTTCTTTTTCTTGTGATCTGTTAATTTTTTATTAACCTTTCTGTTGCCTTTCATTTTGTGATTCAGTTATTATTATTTTTTTTAAATTTTGCTTTAATTCTGAGCACCAAAATGTTGGCAAATAGATGTCTAATTGATACACCCATCCCACCCCCCCTGCCTAAACTTGGTCCTGGCCTTTATAAAGGGAGGTCACGCTTAACACCCCGCTTCATCCAGGGAGAACTACAAGCACAACCTTACTCCAGACACATGCAAAACCTCTCCAAACAGCCCAGGAACTGCCTCAGCTTGCTCTGTCCAGCTGTACACCCAGCACACAAGAAGAAGCAGGGAAGAGATGGATCAGTCTTATCTATTGAGGGAAGGACTCTTTTGACCCAACTTTAACCATCTAAACTGGACATATCCAGTTGAAGCCACCCATGTAGGGTGTATCAATACTCAGCAGAGTGATGATCCATCTCAGCCTGAAGCAGTTTTCCTTAGGACGGGTTGCCCTCCAGAAATGTCTCTTGAGTGCCTGCTGAAGCAGCCTGCAGAACGAGTTTATACTCGGCATGTCACATTTAGCTGGCGTGGCTGACCTGAAGGCAAAGACCCCGTGCACGTACCCTGAATGAAAAGGCTGCTTTTGGGAACAGAGGCGGCTGCGTGTCTCCTTCCCCTCTGCTCTCACCAGCCAGTCGCCATCTGCATCGCGAGGTTTTTAAACTTCATGCCATTGTTTGGGTGGTTTTTTAGGTACAGCACTGCCCTGCCCTGCCCTTTACTCTTCTCTTTAGCCCCCCCAGAGCAAAGCTAAGTATTATGTACTGCAATTACCAGGCTTTTCTTCATTAAAACAGGCCAAGAAATATTCTGAATATAAAACACTGTATTATACCCTAGCACACCCACAGAGGCTAAAGAATTATAACTCATTCCTACTGCAACATTATTTTAGTCCACTTTCCAGTTGTTTTATTTAAGTGATTAGTTATTGTGCAACTTACTTTTTCCATAAAAAAAGAGAAAGATCTGTTTTAACACATCTTGGCTCTGTTAAACTACATTTTACACATGAATTAGTGTGAATTTTATTGCTGTATTTTCCCAACTTATTAAAAGGGCTGTACTTTACAAATAAAACTGCAGGATGGATTTATTATTTACAGTCCTAGTCCTAGCCTTCATATCTACTTAATATGTGTAAAGTGTTTAGTTTTCCAATGTAGTCCAGCTGCATCACTGGAATCAAACTTGTAATTGCCTCTTTGGGATTTAAAACCATTATAGTTGTGCTTTTATGTTCTCTTTTGTTTTGCTTGAATCACTTTTTCAGGTCTATGAAGTACAGCTGGCACAATAAAAGTTTGATCAATGCATAACCAATGCAGTGTATATTTCTTCCAGATATATAAAACCCAGGTGAAAAATGTTAATCTATGAAAATTATCTTTGTCAGCTACTTATTCTTGGAATTTAAATCGGTTTCAATCTTGAGGTATATGGTTTGGCCTGGGGTTTTCCAGTCTGGGTTTTTCAACAGTTTCTTGTAATGTGTACATTTGACATATTAAAGTGAATGATTGCCTGATGTAAAGTTTCAATTACCAGGGCAGATTTTTTTCTCATACTGTGATACTTGAATAAAATTATCCTGGTACCACAGGAGTTAGCACTGGAAAAAGCCTGCACAAGCAGCCTTTATTTCCTTACCAATTTAGGATCTCACGCATCATTGACATTGATGCTATTGGATCATCTACTCAAATCCTTTAGGCCTCAAAGTCATGCTTTGGGTGTATGGAAAAATCACCAAATCCCTGCCAAGAAACTGAAAAATTAAACCATTCAGTTTTGGCAACACAAACTGGTTTTCACATTCTGGAGCACATTAACCTGCTAGACAATTAATTCCCGTCCCCTCACACTGGTTTAGTGGCCTTCACCTAAAGCCCCTCTCTTCTGGAATTGCTGGTGGAGAAAGGTGTTTTTCAGTATGAGCCAGGAATTCAGACCCTGGCCTTCAGAAAACATTTATTACACTATAAAGTACACTTTTAAAGCCAAATGTAAAATAAAGTAGAAAACAGGTAAAATTGCAGTATATACCTTTTTGACGGTAGGTTTTCTACTTAACAGCGTATAAAAACATGGTAGGTGTATTAACATAAAACGGCAGAGCCAGTTTAAAGGTGGTGTTGCCAGAGATCATGGTTTCAGCAAGTTTCACAATATTTGATGTTTGTCTCTGAAAGCTTGGTTTCAGGATTTAAATGATTACATTAGGCTCAGCAGCAAGACCACAAATAAAATGGACTAGATTTGTAAATAAATTTCAAAGCCAACTTCATAGCAAGAATGCTAGTAGCAACTTAGACCCCAGACTCCTCTGTTCTGTTTGTGTCATATGTAGTACGTAACATAGCCCTTTATGGCTCCAGAACATGATTGACTTCGTCATTAGGCACAATCAGGCACGTAAGCTGTCCATACATCCTAACGGAAAGCCTCTCACAGCCACACCAACATGTTACGGAATGAGCCTGACTTATAAAGGTGTCATAGCTTGAGTGGTGAGCAAGTCTGGACTTCCTACACTGCCTACGCAGTAGGTCTGGTCCAACTGCATGTGCAAGACAGAGTTTCTTCATGGAGGTATGCCTAAAGACAAAGTCCCTAGTAGTTACAAGAAGGCACTTTTCAGGCAGGTATTATAAACATGTCTATAGGAACAGAACTTGCATTAAAACGTAAATGTGATTTGACTGAAAGTGTGAAGGGAAACAGCTGCTTCTAGAGTAGACTTGACTAGTCTGGTTACAGTGGAGGCTCTCATGTCATCCAGAACGAGAGCGATTTTCTAGACAATATTCAAATTTATTCTTCCTGTTTAAATAAACCTAATTATGAGACTTAGGTTTCTGGAGCTCATATTCATATCTATAAATTCAAGACTTACATTCTGTGAATGTGTTGAAATAAATAGCTAATACCCATAGGAATGCCAAGCCTTCCTCACTGTACTTTTTGCCGTACAATGAAGATATTTTGCATATGCAAACATAGTAATATAAATTTCAATTAATATTCACTAGAATGATTTTGTAGTTCTTTTGCACACTGTCATCAGAAATGGGTGTAGCAAGAACACATTCACAAGTGCAATATGTCACATCTATTTTCTAGAGCAAAAAATACACAAAAGGTAATCACAATCACGATCGCCATTCAAAGGAAGACGTCATTTACTAAGACCACTAAAGCCAAAGAATTCCCCCAGATATATTCTGAGATATTCACTATCAATATATATTAAATAGACAGCCCAACAGACATTTCTGACAATTCTTCTATACCATTTACTGCGTGGAACTCTTCTTCTAGATTGTCCCTTGAATTAAGACTCTCACTGTATTCAGATAACTCTGGAAGACCTGACTCTACCACGAATATCTACAAAACAGCCATGTGATCGGGATAAGTTCTGAGGAAGATTTTCTCTTCCTTTTTTCCTCTAATCATCACCTATTTGTCACCTATGTCCCCATTTGTGTTCTCCTGCCTCTTCTGCCCATTCCTCACCAGTGCTTTGGTTCAGTCACTAGTAGTAACTTTCCCAAAATACCTCAGTGACTGAAAAAGTGACTCACGCATGATTTGGCAGATCTCATGGAGCTTTCCAAAAACACCTCATTTCTTGACTTTTACGGCTTTGAAACACAGCTAATTGCAGAGGATCATGTTCTGACCACCCTCTCCTGTCAGCCAGCTCAGGCATGGTTGCTCCTGTTCTCAAATGACTGTATACAGAGTTCGGATCTGGCAACCTCAAACAACAAATGCCCTGGATTGCTTACCCTTTCTAGTACTTAGGACATAACAGTTCACCTCAAAACAGTCCCCAGACATTTTTTAAAATCTAATGAGGGAGTCTTGCATCATTTTCTACCTAGATAATGAAAAAAAAAAAAAACAAAACATGTCTAATTAAAAAAACCTCTCCCTTCTTGAAAGTCAGTGAGCCTTAGGCTCATATATTCGTGCTGGTCTTGAAAGTTAGACTTGGGATTTTGAAAGTGCAGGTCCATGCTATGAATCCTTCTCAATCAGACCTGGCTCAAGAAGAGGTTTCCTACACCCTCCCCAGAACTTCCTATTCCCACTGCTTCCCTCTCAAAGATTATAGCCTCTCCATTGTGACAATGCTCATGTGTTTATATTGAAGACCACCTTTTTTCCAATTTCCTTTTAAAAAACAAGATTATTTCACATAAATGAAAGAATGGTAGTGAAGAACTGGCTTTAGTGAAGAACTGGAGCCAAGGTAGAAAGGAAATTTTCTAAAATGGTTTTGCAAATATGTATTTTTTAAAGTAGCATTTAAAACTAAATTATTTAAAGCCTTGTAAGTTCAGTGACCACCTACGTGGGCTTCTCCCACCCTCAGACCTCATATCACCATCACATCCCGGCATGGGAGGATGGGACCTAGAGAATCAAATGCTGTTGCCACCCTGACATATATTGTCCTCTTTATAAAAATATCCTTATCCCATCACGCTCTTGTTATCATACTGAGACTTGGTTTGTCAAGTTTTAGGTCAAATTAAGCTTTTGCAAAACAGTTCCCTATTTTTGACTGCAGCGATTATGATGTGAATGGAACTGCACGCAGAACTGCTGCCGTAATTGGGATGGCATGAGGTGTCTGCGAAGCTTAGTTCATCCTCCTAATGCAACGTTCAGGTAAGGAAGCTGCAGTATATTCCAAATTGTGCTATTTTAAAGTAAATTATGTTTCTTTCACAGCACAATAATTGTTAACTGTGAATATTTGCAGCCACTACAGGGGTACACATGGGAGGCAGGGTAACAGTAGACTTGTTAATTTATTTTACCGGTGGGATAAAATGGTTCCTCAGCACCTCTCTTCTCTCCTAGAAGAAAGAGGCATGAGGAAAAGATGTACTGTACATCTTTCAAACTCTTGCTTTCTGTCATCATTAAAATTAGATATTTGTATAAAGATCTACAGCATCATTTGTAATGCTGCACTCTCCAGAACTGTTGCTTTTGACTCTCATGAGAAAGGCCAGAGTAGCAGGTTCTGGAGGCTGAAAGTCAAATCCTCAACCATCAAAAATTCTGTATGGAGATTCATGTTCCATTTATCTTCCCATCTAAACCACCACAAAGCTTTCCCCACCCACAGTCATCATCAAAAAGGAGAAGACACTTCAACCTCCATTCTCATTCCGATCTAAACATCTGCACTGAAGCAACCACAGAAGAAGATCTTTAAAGCCAGAGTTAGCCATAATTATCTTGTTGCTTGGCCAGATTTTCCACTAACTAGGAACTCATCTCCCACAGGATGCCAAACCACCACCAGATGGTTCTCTGAAACCCTTTTTGCCAAGCTCACAGTACAATTTGGATGAAGTTGTAAACCTTGTGTTAGAAAGTCTCTTTGTGCCACTACCAGTATTTCTGGACCCCTCAAGCTTTTTATCCCCTGCACATGCCACCCGTGCATGGGAGATGCGTCTCTGGCACTCTCAGCCACGGCAGGTGTATTAAGGCATGCTGGTGCAACCCGGAGAGAAAGTGTACATTCAACCTGTGCTCCGTGAAATGACACCCCTGTCCTCCTATTTTGCCATAGACTCTCCTTCCCACAGAGACTCGTCTCGTTGGTAGACAAGGGATCAGGAGGGAAACCACAAGGCTGTACTGCATATGCATGAGAACAAGACCTAATTATGAGAGAACGAGAGGCGGAAGTTTGTTGTGTAAGACCTGCACCAAACGCATGAGCCTTGAATACTCATGCTCTTCTCAGCAAGCCTGTCTTTGCATTCAGATGCCTTCCTTCTCTCATGAACCACAGCGGTGTTTGGTGCTGTGGTTGAAAGGAAATTTCTTGGGGTTTCCCCTTCGCTGGAAGTCCCCTGGTTAAGGCTGCTGTTGCTGGGGAACTCTATGAAGCCTTTTCTCTGGTCGAGGGCTGAACCCTGTAGTCTTAACCTTTAATTAGCTTTCCCTTGACCCCTCTGCAAGGCTTGCCACTGGAAGGCTTCTCCCTGGGGTGAGGAAGACACCTGCTTGCGTAAGTAATACATTTTGATGAATCTCTTTAGAAATGCTCAGGCCAAGAGAGCTGCCAGGACCGGCAGAGCACTCTGTCTCAGCTTCACGATAACGGGGTTTTCTGCAGAATACTGCAGAGTGACTACCAATTAAAGCCATTCCCAGCCATGAAGATTTTACACAAGACAGAAGAAAATAAGAAGGGCTGGTTTAATAAGTCTCTTCACAAGCAGACCCCTTGCTTTCTGCAACCCAGCTAGACACCCACATGCAAGGAGCATGTCCTTCTGTTAAAGTGACATCAGATATCTCACAGGGCATAGACACGAAGTATTCACCATCAAGAAGTCAAGGAATTTTGGTGATGTCGATACTTCAGAATAGTTTGAGCTGGAAATTCCTACAGTGTCTGCTGCCAGTCTTGCTTTCTGAATGCAAAGACACGGTAAGAAGACTTATCGCAACACCTACCACGAGGCAGCTTCCTACAGAGCACCCACCACAGAACTGAACTCCCCAGGTCTCTTCATGGTCAGCAATGGGAAACAGGCACCGCCAGAAAAAGGCATAGTCCAGGACCCTACTGCAAGTGCTCAGGACTGCCCTCTAAAAAAGTTTCTCTCTCTCTCTTCATTGACTATACCATGGAAGATGAGGCTATAGTTTGGCAGCTACAGAAAGCTGGGTAGATGAATACACACTGGTAGTGTCATTGACTGTTCGTGATTACAGGGATTATATTTGTGTTCTCCCTCTCCTCTCCTTGCTGGGCTTTTGTGATGGCTGCTAGCGATCTCATTCACAGTTTCTGCATTGCAGCCTGAGTTTTCATTATCAGCAGCGGTTGCACTAATATTAGTAATTCCCTGGAGCCTGCAGCTTCACTTCGATAACTACTTTTTCTAACTGAATGTTTTGCATTTCACCTGGGCGACTACCACATCAGCTGAATACTGTCCAATAGGGCTTTCCTCTCTTAGAAAGGAGGTTTTCTTCCACCTTATGGCCTTTAGTCATAGGAGGATTTCCTCCTCCTTCCTCCAGCCAGGAAGTTGTATTAATTTGCTGAGATTTCCAGCGCTGGTCCATGAAATGGGCAACACCTTCATAGCTGGAGCCAGGGGAAAACCTCATCAGGTATGTTGAAGTCACTCAGCTGTCTGAGGAAACGGTCTGGCTCCTCTTCAGTCACCCGGGCTAGCCACCCCTGGGACGGTGTGGCATGCAAACCATTAGTTGATTGTGCATCAGACACCCACGCTTGGAAATCTTCAAGATTCTTCAGGAAAAATTTCTGCTCTGCTTTCTGGAATTACTTTGGTGGTAATACAGTATCTATCGGCCTTGCTTTTCTTGAAGTGGCCTCAAAAAAATTCTGTTGTCTTCACTCGCCATCAGATAGTTTTTCCTCCGCGTCAGAGAAGACCAGCTGCTGCCTCACTTTTTTAGGTCCAACACGTGCATTCAAAGGTTCTGTGCAGCAACAGCCCTACCACGTGGAGCAAGCCCAGTACTTTGTGCATTAGCACAGGGCTATCAGTGCGCAAATGTTGAACTGGGAGGATGTGTCTCCAAACCGTATTTTGGATAGTGGTATATGAATGCGTCTGCTGGGAATATTTTTTGTGGCTCCGGCCACAGCTTCTTTGGACTCAATTTATGACGCTTTCCACACTTTCCACAATTTGCTGCATTTCCTCCCCAGAGCAAAAGGAACTTATTCTTGTACAGACCCTGTTGACATGATCTCTTCTTTCAAAAGACTGATTACATCGTCACTTTCTGTTTCTTTCCTGGTAAGTGCTGCTGCAGCACACACGGCTGCTCCCTTGATTCTTCCTCCCCTTTTGCAACACGCTGCCCGACAGAACTGCAGTCAAGAAAAAACTTCGAAAGGAATTTTCCTACTGGGCTTGCACTGTGCTTTCCAGGAGCTCCTTCACAGCTTAGAAGTGCTGCAATGAAGTCTTGGCCACGCAGATGCTCAAGGTTTGTCAGGAATGTCCTGTGAGGGCCTATGATCTGTTTCAGTGGTAGCAGCACAGCTATATATGTACTGATTAAGCTCCTGATACCCAGGGACAATAGCAATAGTCAAATTTTTCCATCTGAACATTATTTTGCTGTGTTGGCATCTGTGGAGCTTCTTGCACTGGTGCTGTTCCAACTGCTGCTTGTTAAGCACTTTCTTGTGGTGGGACTTCCCTTGTTTTCATAAAGTATTTTGTTTCTTTCCCAAGGCAACAGCATCCTTCATGTTCCAGACCGCTGTCCCATCCCAACTGTTATGGAGGCCCTGTGACTCCTGCTGATCTTGGTATTCAGTATTAATCGGTAAGTAGTTACTCAACAAATGGCTTCCAGTTTCTTAGAGGAGGTTGGTTTATGGCATTCACTTCATTCATGGTGCCTGAAGTCCTTCATTTGTTATGCAGTGATTTACATTCTGCTGTCATCCAGGTTTAGTTTATGCTTCCCGAATTTTGGCTGAGCGGCGGTATTCCCTCTTGTCTTGGTCGCGTACCTCTCAGTTGTCATGTATGTTTTCACCTCCTGTCAACATTCATGCTTTGTGCACCCTTTTCCCAGGAAATCTCATGTGCTGATAACAGGCCAGCAGGTGTTTCCTACCAAATGTTGTGGCTGCCCGTCTCTTCTTCCAGTCTCACCTGCCTCACCCAGGACAGGCAGGTTATATTCAGAATATGCTGCAGAATGCTGATAAATAATAGCCTATAGCCTACCTCCAATATTGAGTTGCTTTTTTTGCAGTGATTGGTACGTATCCAGACCGTCATTTTCTTCCTCATTGTACCCATTTTAGAGGTTTGGCTATTTTAAATCATATTCTTGTGTCAGACACTGCAGTTCCTTTGCCTCTTTGCACTTCGCTTGTGGAAGGGGCTGCTGAAATACCTGAGCTGTTGGTACCAGGACCTTGGGAGATGACTTATTTTTGCAGTTTCCAGGATATAGCCCATGTCTGCAAACAAAAAATTCTTAGCTGTTAGAAAAATCCCATTTTACTCGCCTCCACTATAAAATGCATTGCACACATATCAAGTTTTTTATCAAGTGAAACCATTTTGTGTCTCAGGACTGAATTGCCAGCATGTCAACCACATAGAAAGAGAAATTCTGACCTTTCCCTTTGCATCTATATTCAATCTGTATTTCTCCAACACTTGGGGTGGAAGACCTCCATATTTCGTTAGTCCTACTGATGTAGGTAATTCTAGAGTCCAACTGCAAGCTGGCTTTTGCCCATCTTCCATCTCATGAATACAGATTACTTTTTCTCCAGTTATCAGTTTTGAATGTCACAGGTTTTCCTTTGGCCCTATGCAGCTAATTAGACCTAGGAAGCTAGATGCATTGTGATCCTTCTCTTTGTACTGTACTGTAGCCAAGGAGAGTGCTGTGTCACTGCTGCCGCTCGAGTCTCTTTGGGGGTGCTCTCCAACTGCAGGCACCGTACGCCCTGTACTTTTCTGTTTGCTTATGCGTCATGCTTCTGCAAAATGGTTTACTTTGTGGTTGGAATCAAACGGCCTTATCAAAATGCAACTCTTCAATAAAGCTGAAATGAAACATTTGGACCTTATGAAAACAGAATGTTTTGCTATTTTGCACGGGGGAGTTTAGGAAGAAGGTGAACAGCTTCTCAGTTGTTGAGTCAGCATATGGGGGGGGTGAAGGGGGAAAGGATCTCCCTAAATGGCTGAAGCATTATTTTCTTTTCGCACAGTTTCGATGGTCAGAATTGGAGACAGTGTCAGAACGCAAAGCTGCAAATATGGGAAGATGATATTTCAATCTAGATCCAAAAGCAAATTCACAGCTGTTTGTAAATTAAAACAAAGAACAGCTCAGTGACTTGGGAGCTTGCAGACACGTAGAGTTGATGCATCTGCCTGCACTTCAGGCTGATGGGGTAGCAAGCAATCCTAACCCGCCAGCAGGATGGCTCTGTGTGTCGGGCTGAGCCCCAGTAATAAGCCTTGCTAACAGGCAGAGCGTGTCCCACATCAGGGTGAACACCCACATAACATAGTGCCACAGCCCCCAGGCCAGGGCTGCCTCATAAACAAACGTGCATCCATATCCAAAACGCCTCTCGCCTGCCTACAGGGCTAGATTTTTAAAGAGTGCCAAAGGATGCAGATAGAGGACTTGGTGGGAGTGGGGCACTGAAAACTGCAATGGGAACCAATTTGCCTCTATAGGTCTTGAACGTGTTCGGAAATCTAGTTACCTTACCTTTCAAGCATAATAATGACTTTGGTCAAAAGTAATTTTAGTTATTTGGTCCTACAAAATACCTGAGATGACATTCATGAAGGACAGATTTTATTTGCGCTCATATTTTCTCCTAATTGTTTATGAAGCAATTGAGTATGACAGAATTTTTGAAAAATATTCTTATTAACGAATGACTGTAAAACCTGTATCTTCACCTGCAGTGGTAAAAATATTCTTTTAAATAACATTCTTTAGCTATATTAGTTCTTTCTTCATCAAATGTTTATTCACAAATTCTTTCTTATGAGTACTGGATTTCATAATTGGAACAAATAATATTTCAGAAATAATACTATCAGAAAATAGTATTTTCTCATCTTGTAATTATTTTCAAATACTGATGTAATTTATTCATTTTTTTGTGGTAAATGTAGAATTAAAATTCACCAATTGGTAGGGGAAAAAAAATACGTAATTTTGCTAGTAATCCCCACACAGACATTACAATAACAAATTATTGTACCTGGGTGTAGGTGTATAAAGAAAAAATAGGGGTAGTCTCATTTCATAGGGATGATTACGTTTTGAATTATCTTGCATACACCTAATATGCCAGGGGCATCTTGGGACCTAATCAGCACCTGCAAATCTCACAAAAATTAATGGATTCAGGTTTATAAGATATTCCTGTTGACTTAGGCCCAGTTTGCACTTAGATTTTACAAACTAATGAAGGTATACCAGAGGGGACAGAGTTTATACCTGCAGAGTGTACATTAGCTTAAACTCACTCCTTGAACAGAATAGAAATATACTTTATTGAAAGTATAACTGCATCTATACTGTATCTCTAACTGCTGTAGCTAAATTTTTAAGCTTAGTAGCAAAAAAAAAAAAAAAATCAAAAAGAAGGAGCAAAGTGACTTGCTATGATACAGCAGAGGAGCTAGAGGAAGCTGCAACAACTCTTGAACTCCACCGTACTGTAAATGCATGGTGATGGCAAGTGATGGGCAATAACCATTTGAATCTTCCCCAACACCCACACAAGCATCAAAGTGGCGCCAACGGCTAAAATCTCATCAAAGCTTTTGGACAACGACCCAGTGAGCTTTGAAGGGACTGTTTCGGGGCCAGCCCCTTTTCATTGCCCATTCCCAGTAATCTTGAAAAGGAGATGACCAGTCTCGCTGGGTGAGGACTGGAGATTTCCTCCAGCTGTAGTGGAGAGAGCAATGTAAAGTGCCCCAAAGAAGTAACAGGGCTTCCTCTACTGACCCTCATGAAAACCAGCTCTGTTCTAGCACCCCGAGAGGAGCATTAGTAATCAGCCTATAAATATTATGGCATCTGGATATATTACCCGACAGACAGACACGTTTCTCTTCAACGTTCCCTCAAACCGCACTAAAACCTCACTAAAACTTGGGACAATGGCTGTCCAGGCATAGCAAGTTCAGGTATGCAGAGCAGAAGGACTGATTAGATGTATACAAAGAGGCACACCCACAAGGGTGTCCAAGGAGGAAAAGACAACAGCACAGCAACCTGGAAAGCTAATCACTTATCCCGGGTTTTTATGGGCTCCGCTGAGCTTGACCTCTCAGCGTTAGCAATTGGTTAGAGGATGTAACTAGGAAGAGGGGAAATATCCCTGTCCCATCTATCACACGGCAAGGAGGCTCCTTACGGCTCCCCTTCGGCACCTAAATCAGGAGATCTGCAGCAGCTACACCCCCTTAAAGATTTGACTGTTCAAAGGCATCGACGAGTTTCACGGTTGCAGTGGCTCATTGCAGGAAGTAAATTAATGGGAAAAACAGCTGAAAAGGTGATTAAAAGGAAAAAAAAAAAAAGTAAAAAAAATTAAAAATTAGCAGCCTTAGTATCTTAGACCACATATTTGCACTCCGTTCTTCTAACAAAAGACATGATGAGCTTGCGCGCGCGCACACACGCACACACTCATGCTTATTCTATGCTTTTTCGCCTCATCTGGCAGCCGCTTTCCGGTCCAGCAGACACTAACATCTAATGAGTCAAACTTCCCATTTTCAGACTAATCAGTCGGCTGCACTAATTGCAAATGCAAATATGCAAATTTATATTAATTAATTACTCTGCTAATTAGTTCTGCGGTCTTTTTGGGGTAATAAATCATTGTGCAGTGGAAGGGAAACACGTCCTGTCCCATTTCACTCCACATAAAAATTTAATGTACTCATTGAAGAAAATATACAAAAAAAACCCCAATTCTGATAGCTCTGCTTCTACTGATGAGTCCCCTACAGAAAGGTATGATTGTAAGAAGGCTTTCACATCTCCAGCAAATGCCATCACTAAGGTGCCTGTTAGCAATTTAATTATCACATTATGAGCTCCAGGAAAAGCCAGTTTGCTGTGCTGCAGGCTGTGACTCCGAGCTCCGTAGTTCACACATTTTGCAGCAAATGCTGTTTATACATACATGAAAGATAATCTGGAGGAAAGCATTCGGTCTGCTCTACCTGAATGGACTGCTAAAGCTTGCACTCAAATCCCAGGAAGCTGGAGCTTCTAAAACCATCATGACTAGATACGCTTTAGTCCTGCAGCCTCACTAGATCACATTTGAATGGGTTGTCAGGAAAAACGAAGAGTAGCTGAAGGAGAAACTGCTTGCAGAACCCTTCCCTGGCCTTGAATTTCACATTGGCTCTGATCCACTCCAATGGGGAACTTTCGGCTCCCCAGCCGGTACCACCTCTCCCTTGCACCCATCACCTCTCCAGCACACCCCAGGAATAGGGAGGGTCACTCCACTGCCCCCCGCCCCCCACTGGTGGTCTCCCCAGCCTCAAGGGATCTGTGGTGGCCTTCCTTCCCCACACCGACATCTGGAAGGCGCAGTGAGATCCCCACATTGACTTCATGCCCCAGCAATAGCGCACAGGACAGCGCACTGGTGGAGGCTCAGGTACCAAAGCCCGTCAGGGCGTGAAGGTCCATGTGTCACGGTGGCAGGGCTTGTTCTACACCTTCCTCCTTTTAGGGTAGGGGAAAGACATCCCCATAGCATAACAAACCCAATGGCACCTGGCTGTGAAAAGAGAGCAACCGAGCCCCCTCATCATATCAGCAACGGCGTGGTGCACAGTTCACCACAGGCGTCCCAGGGGCCAAAGGCTTTCCTGAGAGGTTTAGAAAGGCATAAAGCAAGGTACAATTTCTTATCTCACACAAGTTAAGGCTAACCGGAGATGCAGCATCTCCCACAGCGCTCGGAAAGTTTCTTCATCCTCCGCTTGCTTATTTTTCACTGCAATATACCATCATTTCAATAAATGTGAAACGTTTACAGAGCATTTTCTTGAGAGTCTGAATGTGATCAAGGAAGTTAATCCACCACATAGAGATAGGCTGAAAACCAGATAAAAATGTTGTAAAAGTCAACAGAGCTCTTCTTATATCTTTGAGATTCAGGCATCTGACATGTAAAAAGTTTTCTAATATTAAAAAAAAAAAAAAAAAGAAAATGCATTAGCAAATGTTTTGCTTTATGCTTTAAATTATTGTGTTTAAATTGAAACAATAAATGAGGTTTACAGGTAATTAAATTCCAAGAGCCTTTATCATGCTAGGTTTAACCAGAACTTGAGCTGTGTATTTTTCTCATAGTTTGGAACGCTAGAATAGCTTCTTTCTTATTTATTTGTCTCTCCTATCCAAACACTGGAATAAAATACAGTTGAACAGATAATCTGAAGTCCTGTGATTTAGATTCTGGGAAACAGAGGAAACTAGAAAAACTAAAAAGAACGGGAATTGAGTAGGCAGTTTATGGACCAGCCAAAGATAAAATTTATTTTTAAAAAGTTGCCACCTGTGCTTGAAATACTAATATGCACTAATGGCTATGTCAATTAGCATCATGCAATTTAAAATATTTATTTAAAGGCAAACCACCTTTGTGATCTTTCTTGGTTTACAGGATCCTGGAGTCACATGGGATCCAAATTGTTTGCTATAGACTACAGTTATCCCCACCTGCCGTGAGTTTTGCCTGATACTTAAAAAACAGCTTCTTTTTTCTTTTTTTTTTTTTTTTTAAACCCTACAAGATTTCAGAGATTAATATGCAAAGATTTTGACAAAACTCCACAGGTAACTCTTTAATAATGAATAGGTACAAGACGGTAATGGAACTTTGTTCTAGTTGTCTGTAGTGTTCTTTAAAGAGCTACATTTAAATCATAATTGCACTGGAACATGAGATATAACTTAAGACATTTGACAAAGTCTCTAGACCCTTTGATGGGTTACCTTCAATTAGAAAGCTTCACCGGCACGTGCATCTTTTGCAAACTGCAGTAGGCTTCCTCTTGGCAGGCACTGTGAACAAATTTTTCTTTTTTTTTTTCTTTTTTTTTTTCCTCAGATTTTGTTCGTAAAATAGCTAAGAAAGTTTTGTCAATACTTATTTCTGAAGAATATTGTCTTAATTCAGAATACTTACATATAATTGGGGAAAAAAGCGATGCTAATAAAAATTCCATCATGATTGTCTATGTTCATTCCCTTTCAGCTACTTCTGGCTGATATTTATTCTCCTGTCAGGGCTGTGAAATTGAGACTCTTCTTAACATATAGGACAGCAAGACCCACTTGGCATCCAAGATGAAACCCAGATGAGTGTTAAGATTGACAGTGTTTTCACCCTTATAATTAGCTATTCACACAAATGGGGTTTTAGTTTGCACTTATGCTTGGAACATGGCACTTCTTCATACAGAGAGCAGCATTCACATGTTAACATTTTCACTTTTGTTTTTTTGTTGGCAAGTAAACCAGCGTAGTCGCTATTGACTTCTGTTAGCGTTTCGCTATATATTATTCGCTATTTATTAGTGCCCTCTTTAAAAAAGATTTAACGCGAGCAAAGCACGAACAAGAGCTACAGTGATGTAGTTTTTTTTGCCCTGCTCTGGAGGAGGACGGCATTTGCCTAGAGTGGCTCTGCTGCTTCCAGGTGAATGCTTTCCACATGCATAGCACTGGGGCACTGTTTTCCAGCATCTTTTTTTTTTTTTAAGGGTTAAAGACCGCCCTCCCTTGCTGAGGGAAGGACGGGTGGCCCCGGTGCAACAGAACGCGTACCACGCCGAGCTAATTTGCAGCCTTGTCCTCGGTGGCGCACTGACTCGGTGATGTCTGGAAGAAGGGCGCACAAGTAGGAAACCTTATGGCAGTACAGCAACCAGTGCCAGAAATTCATCAAGGATTGTGATGGGTTCTGAACAAGGTCCTGTTCATTCTAAATCGAGGAATAAATGGCTCAGTGATAGAAAAGAAGGCAAAAAAGGACAGCTAAAACGTTGCTTTTTTGCTAAATCTGAGATGCGACTGATTTGCTCATACACATTAAGAGTTTTAAACAGAAAAAAAACAAAATAAAGCATCCTAAATGGGCTGCGCTCAATATGGACTTAGGCTAGAGACCTCACTGCCACAAGAAGCGGATTTCAGAAATGTATGTTTGCAAAAAGGAATTGATATGCATATCAGAGTTACCATAATTAATTACAATAACGTTTTTGGGTCATGCTTCAGGGCTCACAGAATGCAGCAACTGTTAGAGAACGGGCTGAGACTTAACAAGGGTAATCTCTTTTTAACCTTCATGTACACACTTTAGGAGTCTCTCTTCGGCAATGGCTATTGCCAGAAAATAATTAAGAGATGAGACCAATCTTAGGTCTAAACAAACAGGAAAAATTCCTAGGTTCTCAGCTGTGGATTATATCCCTGTGTGGTCCTTATTCTTATGGGAATGGATGGATTTGGGCAGTTGATTTAGTCTTTCTCCTAATTCTTTATAAGGCTAGAATGAAAAGGGGATGGAAAAAAGATGAGGAAAACTTGATCATTTGAGCAGAAGTGGTGGCATAATTCACAAGGTCTTCTGCATGAAACAGATTAATTAATATTGTTCATCCCTTTAGAAACAATTGCATCTACAATGGACAACAGGACAACTATCAGGCTAGATTAAAATGAAGATTACATATAAAATCACTGGGGGAAAAAAAGGAGAACAGACTAATGGTGGAGAAAAGGCACAGAGAAGCCCTAAAGGCAAACAACAGAATGAATAAGTATGGTAACTGCAAACCACCTAAGCAAAAAATAAAAATAACGATTGGGGAAAGAGCAGTAAAACAGGAAAATCATTTGTCTATACCAAAGCTCCACGACCGCAGCTCTATGCCTCCAGGCACTCCAAGCACAAGGATGCCTTCTCACCCAAGTGGTAAGATATCCAGAGAAGCAAACCGAGCCTGCTGTTCCTCTCTCTTAGAGGAGCAGGCTGATGCCTCCCTCTCTGCTCCCACATGGATGCAGCACCACCACCATAGCTCAGAGAGGGCAGTTACACGAGGAACCAGACTTGAGGCCAGACTGGGGCAATACAGCGATATATAGAGCAACAGCGGGAGCCCAGGGCTCGGACGCTGCGGTTGCAGCTGCCCAGGAAGGCAGCAGCAAGAAGCATCTCTGATGCAAATCAAGGTGTGAAGCAGGTCAGTGCTTCAGGGACGGGGACTTCCACCGGTGCAGGTGAGAAAAGTGGAACTGAGCCACCACATCCCTACCGGAAATGAAAAGGTCTGGCTTATTCTCTTTCATTGTATTTCGAAGTCCTTTGCTCACCTTTGTTGAGGTATATTTCACTGTACTACACTGAGGGAGAAACGCTGAGCCTGCTAAGTGACAGGTTAAAATGGAGTTGTGGCTGCAAGGCACCTTGAGATAGTTAAAGATAAACCAAAATCAGAGTGTTCTTCCAATGAGTTATCCCCAAATTTCCATGTTTGTTTTCAATCCCAGCCATGATGAATCGTTGCAATATTTGGTTGATATACACCCTAACAGCGTTTTCAAATGAAAAACTATGTTTAAATTTCAGAAGCCGAACATTTTTCAGCTTTGATGTACAAAGTAGGAAACAACAGCTCATTGCCAGATGCATAAAACAGAGAAACGCCTATTTCTCCAACGACACTTGGGGTCGCAGGAGTTTTCCTCAGGAGCAAGTGCCTCCTGCGAGCCTGGCTTCCTGCCCTGGCCACACATTGTGGTACAGAGGGACGATCATGCAGAGGCAGGATTGCACTGTGCCCTGGAAAACATATTATGGCCACAGAACAAAAACCATAAAGAAGAATCGGGGCCCACACCACAGCTCCCATGATCCAACGTGTCTTCTAGGACAGGACACATTTGCATTTAACTGACTAGAGAAATATACATTTTGAGGCAGCCCAGCGAACAGATTATTCCTGTTGGGACTTACTGATGTCACAAAGGACTCATTTTGGCTTTTTGAGCAGATAGTCAACAGACTTCACTAACGATGAAACACACACAAGAAAATTCTGATCTGTGAGAACAGTTTTATCATAAAGAAATTGTTCTAGCAAAAGGTTTCCAACCAGCTCTCATCCTGACCCTGCAAAGGCTTACAGTGGAATTAGATTTATCTAACATCAGCCACCAAAAAAATTGTCTGTCCTAAGCAGTTTGGTGTAACACACGCACAGAGTTAGTGGAAAGTAGTGGAAGGTGATTCGTTGTACTTAGTTTACACGCACCAGGAGAAAATGGTGCCTCCTCTTCCCATTCTCTAAAAGCAAGCTTGGACAGTTGGCTTTCCCTCAGACAGCTACTGAGCAGTAAGCTGGGGGTGTGCGAGTCCTTGCACGGCTTATGTGTAGGTGCAGGGTTGTTATTCGTCGCCCATCTAACATGACGCTGGTGCTGAGTGAAGTCCACCTGGAGCTGAGCTCAGTGAAAAGCCCCTACCCTCGCTGTCACCCTTAGCGTCACCGTGGTTGAATGCGTCTGCCTGGACAAAACGGAAATAATAACATTTCGGGCTCTGACAGATTAAGTGGCAAAGATCTGAAGCTATGGCATGAAATATGTGGCTGAGAGCAAAGGTTGCAGCAGCCTGAGATGACAGGAATCTCTTTTCATTCCCTCATCGGAAAAACTCTCACTGAAAAGGGGACTGACGTAATCGGAGTAAACCTTTGCTGGGATTTTAAATGTCCTAGTGGTCTCAAGTTGGCTTGACCACATTGTCCACAGTGCTTAGGCAGCTCAAAACCAAAGCCATGAAATGAATGTACTCATAAAGAAAAAAGACCCATGGTCAATAAAAATGAAAAAAAATAATATATCAACTAGGGTTTGGGGAGGATTCTTACATGTTTAAAACAGTTTGCTTTGGGAGAAAAGTTTGTGTTGTTAACTAATTACTAATTTTTAGTTCCTCTTTTAATTTCTCGTTTGAATTGCCTTCTAACGTAAAAAGCAGGGAGCAAAATAGTTTTGTATGTAGTTCTTTAACATTCACTACCTAGCTTACTTAGTGAAAAACTGAATTAAAATGCTGGCTTTCAGTTAAATCACTTTTTAATCAGTTAATTTCTTTTACTGTATCTTAATATTATTTTTTGTTTAGTGTTTTACTTATCCAGGATCAAATCTTAGCTTTGAGCAATAACATAATGGGAACAGCGAAGGTTAAGTTTGTAGCTGAATCTTAAATCCCTTTTCCTATACAAAGCATGTAAATTCACACCTTTTTTTCTGCAAGAGCAAAGACACACATACATGTCATATTCGATTACAGCTTTACATAAACAGATATTAAATAAAGCATTAGTGTACAAGATGCCATTTGACCAAGGCAAAGGTTTCTTGACCAATAACTTAGATGATGTAATTTAAACATCTGACTTCCTTGAAAATGGATTATTCAGTTTCTCTGGCACAGAAGAGGCAGCACAGTCGGGTCTGGGTGGATTTTATCAGACTGCGAACTAGCTGTGCCATAAACTGAGAAATACTTGAGCTAGATCAGGCTGGAGAGGAACAGAAAAACGTTTACGCTGTGCTGCATTGCCAATAGAACATCCGCCTGCTCCATAGACAACAGTGTCACTGACCTTGCTTTTTTCTGCACTGCCCTCAGTCTGTCCTCTTCTAGCTCACACCACCGTTGCCCCAGAGAAATAATAACCAGGGACACCACTCTTGCCTCAATCTATCACTGGTAAGAGATTTCAGAAGGCAATTGGCCCAGCTGGAGAAAACTTCAAAGTGGAAAATATATTTGTACCTGGGAAACGTTATGTTGGTACTTGGGACTTGGACACTTCAGGCTCTCGTGTGCTTCTCTAGCCACCTGAGCACCCCTTTTTCCTAACCGCTTGCAAATATAAATTGGGCTCTGTGCGCATGGTAGCGGTGTACATGGAATTCACAGCGATATTCACAGCATCCACCCCTGGGAACTCGTCCCTTATGCTTTCAGTCAGGAGCAGATGTTTTAAGTACGTAGTTTGAATCAAAGTTTCTTTATTTTCCTTTGCGGTTGAAAAATAAAATTGTTTTGCTCCACAACCTTGTCACCATTTAAAAGTTAGAATTAGGTCGATGGGAAGGGCACATGTGCGTTGTGGGTTGGATCCAGAGACCGAAAGTTGCTGAGCTCTCAGTGTATGTCCCACTGTACATCTGACTCACCATGGGAACTTGTGCGGTAGCTCCTCTATATCTATGAAACACTGATACAAACTCTCTGAATCAGCGGGCGCTGAAGCTTAATTTCAGTATGTACAGTGCTGTGAGATCTTCATTTGACGTGTGCTAGAAGAAGTGTAAAATACCTTTCACAGTACCAAAAGTAAACGCGAGGAAAGTGGATTTCCCTTGCACATTTCTGATAAGAAGTCTTTGGTGCTTTGAGTATCTTTTCCAGCCACTGATAGGATTTCACCATTTTAATAGTAGCACACAAAAAAAAGTTCCAAGTTTTTATTCGGCAGTGCTACTTTTGTGCATAAACAGTTATTAACTTTGCATCGACGTCTCCGTGGATTAAACAGTCCCTAAGTACACATTGACGGCACGGATCGCTATGGTTATGGACCCTAAACATTTAAAACGGGAGGGGAGGGAGGCTGCATGCGTGTGTATTCATCTCCTTGCTCCCTCTCTTTCACAAACTATAAGGTTTAATAGCGATTAACACTAGACCACAGCACTTCTAAATTAACGATAGCCCTGCCAATTCTAATTGGTATTCTAATTAGTCTGACAATTCTACTAATTAAGAACATTAAACTTTTTAACAAAGGCTATCTTTTTTGTGTTGTGTTTGGCAAAATGGAATTGAGGGTATAGGGGAGCCTGAACTGCCACTTCAGAGAATTGCTTATGATTAAAGAAAAAAAAAAAAAATAAAAGAAGATAGATTTGGGGACCATGTAGAAACATTTATATATGGTAGTTAAATAAAAGAAGAGACTATCTGAATTTTAGGATATAGTAAATGGTAGAGAAATGGATTAATAAAGTGAAAACCGCGAATCCGGAATACATGGCTGAGAGACGTTTGCCTTGTGGAAACGCTGATTTAGCCCAGGTGCTATAGGGATTTCAGTACAGTAGGCAAACTGAGACATTCCTTTGTTTGGAGAAAGCTCACTTTCTAAATTTGCTTTCCTTCAGATATGAAAAAAAAAAAGCAAAGAAAAAAAATATATGTTCCATAATGCAAAATTTTCAGTAAATATTTTTTTCACATCAATTGAAATGTCTCATTGAAAAAAACAGTTGTTCTGGTTTTGATTTTATGTATTATATGTGATTTTGAAAAGAAGTATCCTTTTGAATCCCTTTGAAATGAATTAAAAACCTTACTTTTGCTAAATGTCTTACTCTCAGAAGAAAATTTCATTATAACGCACTTAATGTACAAAGTTTTATGCTGAGAAGTATACACAATCTTCTGAAAGAAAACATGTTCCATTTTCTGCCACTTTACGTTGCAAGGTCAAAGTGCAAATACCTTGTTCGTAATCAAGATTTCTGTTTCCACGGGAGTCAGAGCTTTTGCACAGAGTCATTGCGAAAAAAACTCACTGGTGTTAGTTGGTGCCGCAAGAAGCAAATGTGTAACAGACTGAATGGAAAGCAATATTTACTCCAAACCCCACCAACCTGAACCTCACAGATTTTACACCTCCGACACCCGACCCTCAAGGCAGAGTGCGGGAGCTCTGAATCTCTCGGGATTTGGCCCCACGCTGTAACGCCGAGAGTATTTCCTCCATCGCTTCACCAAATTGTTACTGCACTGCCTGTGTTCATGCTGTTTGAGGGCTTAGAGGTACAGGGAGACACAGCTATTCCAGTCACCATCTGCTGGTGACAGCAAATGTTCTCCACACGGCTGTCTTCAAAATTCATAGCAAAGTACCCTTTTGAGATAACTTTTACCTAGATGGCTTTACAAAGCAAGATGCCTCACAGGTCCAAATGCAGAAGGCAGCATGCCTCTCTAGGCTGAAAGCATACTTCAAATTTCAGCCCAAGCCACGCAAAAAAACACAAGAACGAGGTCCTGAACATATTATAGTACACTCTTCAGGATGCATATCTTTGAATACTTGGTAAAGTACGTATTTTTTCTCTCCTGCTCACACTGCAGTAACAATGGATCAAACTGCACTAAGTATTTCTTCAAAAATAGCAATTGAATTAAAGATGATCACAAAGAAACCAAAATAAGGCCAGATACATACTGGCTGACACCCATGAACAATACCATGGAAAAAAAAAGGGGGGGGGGGAGGATTCCTAATTCGCAAAAATATATGCATATTCAGTAATGTTGCTGCTGACCACTGACTGTTTCAGCATTTTGCAAACTATATCTTCTATGACCTTTCCCTATTTCTTCAAGAGCTTAAAGGGTCAGGCCCCCAGCAAGGCCACGCAAGCCAGGTAGAACGTCAGTTTATACAGCAACGAGCACAACAGAGGGGAAAGGGAAACGCAAGCAGGGTTTGGGCTCAGGAAGCCACACTCCCTTCTTAGGAAAGGGAATTTGGCCAGAAAAGGCGGCTTTTTGCCAAACTTCCAGGTGCATTCTGGCCATGCTTGCTTTAAACTATTCGGGGATTCAAACCTGTCCTCAGCCAGCCCAAGGACTGAAATGAAAACTCCGGGCTGCCAAAAGATACTACTCGATTTCCTTTGCATGCCCTGTAAGGGGAGACCGCTTTGCAGAGCCGTGACCTCCAAAAACAACACCCTGTGCTCAAGGCTGAGGCATGAAGTGCTGATTTTCACGACGGCTGGTGGCTGAGGAAGCTGGCAAGCTGTAGGGTTTACACAACTCCTTAGAGATTACGCAGACATAAGAGACGGAAAGAGATGGAAATTACTGAAACTACTGTTTACTTCAGCTTGTACTTAAATACGTGATAACCTCACTGCTCTTTATGGCAGATCATAACTTCATGTTGATTTTGGCAAATTTTATTGACTGTTGTTAGACAATGCTGCTTCCAAGGGGATGTCCACAGGCCTTACCAAAAACATCTATGTAGGTATAAGCAAAATTCTCTCTTGAGCTCTGCTTCTTTCAGTTGTGTACTTGAATAGATGGGAACAACCGCTCTATTCTTAATCTTATCTTCTTTACTCTATCCTAGGAAAATTATGAGGCTTGCAATGGGAATCTAAGAAACTTACAGTTTACAACATCAGTGTATCCACATGCCCAGGAAATTTGGTGAATAACACATTAAAATGGGGTTTTATGAGGATGAGAATCATCAGTTACTCTAAAAGTAGATCTTGCAGCTAGAAGTAATAGAATTGTTTGTTCATCACTAAAAAAATCGATTTTCTAGAACATTTTTGGAAAAAGATCATTACAGCCCAATCTGAATTCAGCACCATTTTACAGCTGAGCTGAAATTGGCTGTGCCTTTCACTTTCTCAGAAGCTTGGGGATTGAATCCAGAAAACAGTTTTATAAAATCCTGTTCTATTTGCGGTCAAATTCTGCCACCAAATCTGCAGTACTGTCAGGGCAAAATTGATCCTGTGGGTAAAACGGCTCAAATGACCCGTCTTCCACTCTCAGCTGTGACAAACTTTCTGTGACTTGAGATCAAATGTGATGGTCAAGATCCTCCAAAGTACATTGCTGTCCATCTTCTATTGCCTTCGAATCAGTGAAGATATGTATAGTTTTGTGTAACAGGAAAGAGCAGGAAGGCTATAGGATATGGTGACTGAACACTTCAACTACTCTGCTTCTGAAAAATAATTTCTGGAGTATTTATCAGATAGACATTGGGTTCTTGATTACTCCTAACATTTGTTTTGGGCATTTAGATCAGTGGAACAAGTTCAGGGAACTGTGCTGTAAGATCCTTGTGCCTGCCTTTTCCTTCTGGAAAGTAGCATTTCCCTACTTCATAGGAGTGGTATAAAGCTGAACATCTAATTCTGACACCGGCTTCGGGTTTTTGGGGTTTTTTTAACCCCAAGTTACCTTTCTTTTCGATAAGTAAAGCTCTCCAGTAAGGTTTTTAAGTACATGCATTATCACGTGTTGCAGATGCTGGTTGGCAATCGCAGATGCCAGGAGGACTCAAAAGTGTAAACGCAGATTTGGGAAATGTGAGGGAGGCCATAGTTCATTAGCAGCTTGGGATGCCTGATTGCACAGCTTTTCTGCTTTTTGAATGGAAAATTTACTTATCTTCACCAGACCAGTATCTCAGGAAGAGCCCTGTGCAGGAAGGGTTATAAATTTAGATAAACCAAAATAAGGATATATTCCCATTACAGTAAGCCTGAGTCATCCTGCCCCACACTTAATATTATTTCATAAAATAAAGCACCTCAGCTGAGCTCTGCTGTTAAGAAACTAACCTGTATATGTGTACGTAAGAGAGAATTGAGATTTCATAGGCAACTGTAGCTCTGGCATTTCCTACTGTCAGCTACTGAACTTTTCAATTTTAATAATGTGTTTTCAAAATAGGTTTAAAGGAGTTGTTATTTCTAAGGCTTTTATTTTTTATTTCCTAAGATGTTCAGGTATTATTTCAGCATGCTGCCAAAATTTGCCTGAGGAGTGCACGCAAGTGAAAGGAAATGATGATTCTTAGGAGCTTACAGCTCACCTGAACCTGGATAAAATTTCATGGGGATAAAGAAAAGTCATTTCTCTAGCCTGAGGGCTTTGTCCCTGCTGAGTTTCAAAGGTCTGCTGCAAATAACGGAAATGTCAGAATTTCTCATAAACTTTGCAAGGATCTTTTACAAAGTTCCCCTTACAAAACGTCCTATAATTTCCTGGGAGGGCATTGTCCACCAGAAGCTGACGTTACTCTTAGATTTGATTTTGCACTTCTGTCAAGTCAGAGTTAATTCAACTTCTCTATTTCCTTGCATCTCACATTGAATTTAGAGCATGCTGCATAGTCCTAAGCAAACTGCTCATGTCAGCATGTGCTTTCTTGTAAGGCCATTCTGCTCTTCTGAGTCGGTGCCGTCACCACGTGCTCAGAGCTCCCATCATTTCCTGGAGGGGCTCTGCCCCAGTGCCGCCTCGCCATGTGGGGCTCAGCGCGTTGTCGCTCCCCACGCGAAGGGAGAAAAAGTACCAGGAGCATCCACATGGGTGATCCAGGGAGAACATCTCAGCAGGTGCCTCTTGCTGGGGGAGATTTGCAGCGGGGAGATGAAAGCAGCCCATCAGCCTCAGAGATTTTGCAAGGAAGGAGTGCCCCTGGTTCATGGAGGAAAAAGCCTGCATCATAGCCATGGGGTCTGCTTGGGGAAGGGGAAGCAGTGCAGGTCTCTTCTGGGGTCAGGCACACCCACTCTACTTCTTCTAGGAGGGACTGGCTGCAAGGTCGATCCCAAAGCCCATGCTTCGATGGGAACAGAGAAATTCTTGAAATGAAAAGACGGAGGAAGCGTGCCTGTGAATCACTGTAGGCACGGGCAGAAGAAAGGGAGGAAAAAAGCAGAATCACTAACTAGCTGTTTGACAGAGATTGCCATTAAAGCATAGATGCCGATCAGCAGTGTCAGGGTGTGTGCTATAGCCAAGGGTCCCTGCTGCAGCCTCTAAAGGCTGCCAAACTTACTGATCTCAGAGCATCCTCAAGGTAGGGTAGCAGAGAGTGTGAGAACCCCAGTCACCAAGTAGGAATGAAAAAACTCAGTTTCTCAGATGTACCATAGGGTTGCTTCACGCCACAAAGGAATAGGAATGATCTTAACCCACGGCAGTTTCAAGAAGTGACACAGCTACAGGACTGGTCTGAGGAGGGCATTTTTCCCCAGGGAGAGAAGTACCTTAAATTCCATATTTCTGCAAGGTACCTATCACCTCTTAATCCGGTAATAAAACTTTCAGCCTACATCACGCCATTACTTTTCTAGGGTAGAACACATATTTTTATTTATTTATTTATTTAATGTATTTTTCATCTTAAAATTATTTGTTCCCACTCTCTCTCAACTCATTTACATTAGTATAAGCCAGAAGCAGCTCAAAATTAACAGGATTATGCCAAATGTATGTCATATCTAAATCAGACCGATTCTAGTCATGTGTTTCAGAAATCTTAGAGCAATTTCTGGTCACAAACCCATTTTTGGTTAACGGTAAGCAATTAGTATTAGAGTCCATTTTCAGACTCTAAATTCATGTTTTACTCAAGCGACTCCCATTAAAACAGAGTAACTAACCCCTCTGCAGCTCTTTCATATTTGTCCCTAACAGCCTATTCAAAACATAAAACTAAGGATGTCTGATTAGAGCAAGAAGTACATCCTCATTACAGGGGGCTTAGATGGTGCAAAACACATTTACAATATTTTGCAGTATTAGCAGATGGGTGGAAATCACATTTTCAGACTGGAAATCACATTTTCAGACTGATCCGAATCCTCTTGAGCTAATGTAGGTTAGTTCTCTTGAAGCTGGGGGTACTTCTTAGTGTCTTCCTTAATCTCCCCTGGGAGAAGGACATATATCCCTGTAGATCATTTTAGCACTGGTTGGAGAGGGCTTAGCCAACTCGATGGGAACAGCAGGTTCCCCTCACAAAGCCACCCATAGTCTATGTGAGAGTACCAGGGATTCAGAGAGGCAGAAAAGGGCTGGGTCACCCCTGAACAGGGACGCACATCACTTGGGTCCCATAGTTACACACAGGATGTGCAGCCGGAATGCAACGTGCTTATGGCACGTTGGTCTGGTTCCTCCCCCAGCAGCCCCTTCTGTGGGGACACGGTCCTGCTTTTGCCAAAGATCACAGTTCTGACCAGTCTGAAATTCACTGAGCCTGGCAGACCAGGTTCCCTGCCCAAGACACCATCCTCTTTTGCCCAAAACAAACGAAACCATAATAAAACTCTCTCAAAAAAAAAAACACCACAAAAAACCTCAAACAGGTATTCCCACCTCCTCTTGAGCTCTGAACTCATCAGGAGACTGGAGACAAGAGCCACTGTTTTTCGTGCTGTTACCCATGTATTTGCCCCTCGCGGCCTGGCTTTGCAATTTAGGATGTGCTAGACAGACATTTTCGCCCAGTCCCGCTCCCAAGGCCGCGGAGGTAGCCACCAAGGGAAGCTGAGGAAGTGGGAGTTTGGCACCACGGGATTGTCACCATGACTTTACACGCATGTGAGGAGCGGAGTTGTTGTGACATTTAGTGCTTACATGAGAAAGATGAAAAAACAAGGAATAGAAAAAGATTTAGCTAACTCTCCCCCCTTCTGAACAGTCCCCCACTGCCCAACAAGGTCCCATGGCTACCAGTGAATGACCCAGACTACCACACACCGAACTGGTCCTAGGCAAACATTATTAAAGTTCCTTAATTCTGATGCAGTTCTCCTGCTGCAGCGCATCTGGGAGACACGGGCCAGGGAGGGTGGTAGAAGATGATGAAAAAAGAAAAAGAAAAAAAAAAAGAAAAAAAGAAAAGAAAAGAAAAGAAAAAAAAGAAAAGAAGAAGAGTAGAAACATTCCCTGGAGATCCGATGATAGCGTATTGAAGTTATTGGAAGGACTCCCATTGACTGCAGTGCAGTTTGGGTCAGTCCCCCTGATGCACCGCGGAGGATCTGCAGTCCTTTGAACTCAGTATTATTTCAGTGAATCTATTAATGTTTGGCTGTGTTAAATGTATTATAATAATATTGCATTTGAAACAGAGTCACTTATAATTCAAAACTATACAGCTTGGGCACAGGGAAAAAAATGTGCGGTATGTCTTCAGCAACATATTTGGTGCCATGCAGCCGTTCTATAGAGTGCATTTAACTGTGTTTTGTGTATTATTCTTAACATGCATTCACAGTAGACAGCAAAGCAGCAGTTATGGGGTATGCTGTGAATGCATATTAACAGCAGTACACATTTGCATATCATGGATCCATAATACAAAATGCGTAGTAAAATCCTTATGAAAAGTTATTATGCATGCACAGTAGAGGCTTTTTAAACCTTGATATCTCAGCTATTTTGTTTCTCCGCTATTTATTTGAAAATATTAAAAAGGTCAAATGATGGATTAAGAATCTGCAAAAATGTAATGTTACTACTACAGAGGGAGTCCTTCAACACAAACTAATTCATTTTTTTTGTTTTTAGTAGCCGTGTAAGAGCCATTCAAAAATGCATTTTACAATAACATTTGAGTAGTTTAAAAAAAAAACCAAACTACTTCAGCAATAAAAAAAAGAGGGAAAAATATTTTTATAAAAGCGTATTTTGGAGGCTGGGTGATATAACCGGAAATTTTGACTGTCCTTCCCTTAACACAGAGCTACTATAATGTCAACCTTTCCTTCCATTTCTCGTAGTATTTTTAGTATGCATTGAAACAGGGTTTGGTTCCTCAGGACTTTGCATATTTAGATTATCGTGCATTGTATAATACTCTGAATATGCAAAATCCTTGAAAAGGTTGACAACCCTTAGGACCTTCCACAATATAAATCTTAATACATAAATTCCTATTGAGAATAATGGGATTCTACCCTCTCCTCTGTTACACAGATTGTAATATTTGGGATAAAATGAAACGAATGTTATGAATAGTACAGCTCTTGCTCCCTTTGAAGAGTTGCCACTTAAGTTTTAACATCTTTGTCACTTCAATTACATTTTATTTTAAAAATAAAAAAAAAAAACAAAAAAACAAAAAACCCTGGGCTCTGTAAAGAATGAATGACCCGATATTTCTCACTTCTGTAAAAAAATGCAAAGTTTGGGGTGAGGGCTTGTTCTTTTTAATGAAAGGCTCTAAAATCATTAAACACATACACGTAGATGTACATAACACGCTCTCCACACACACACATCGTTCTGCTGCTGCCTTATTTTTTGTTCCCTTCTCTAATCAAAAAATGCCTGAACAGATTTAAATGAAACTTTGTGAAAACAAAATAATTGGATCGGGGCTGAGAACATTAATGCCAAGCTTGGGCCCAATGTGAATTAAAGCAGATGAGTTATAAACCCTTCAAAACCAGGATTTATAATCGAAACGCTGACACAGACCCATAACAATAGGAGCTCTGCCAGGGATTATTTTAATACGAAAAGCATACTCGATCGCTCACTTTTTAAAATAGAGATTACTTAGTCACTACAAAGCAGTGATATGCAATAATAGTGAAAGCAAACTTTAAAAAAAAAAAAAAATGTTTCTAAGATGACACGTCGTTCCCCCTGTAACTCTCTTGATATCGCTTATATGTGACACGCCACTCCTTAAATAAAAAAAAAAAAAAAACAAAAAAAACACAAACCCCAAACACACCAAGGTGGAGTTTGCCATAAGCTCCATGGCAAGGCTGAGCCGAGAGGCTTTGTCAGCTTCATTTAACAGTTTCTTGCCCGTGCAAAGAGACAAAAGGGTTAAGGGAGGAAGAGCAGGGAGCACAGGAGAGGCAGCTGACGGGGAGAAACAAGGGCACGAAGAAAGGAGCAGCCAGGGAGGCAAATGGGGAAGATTTTAGGAGGAAGAAGAGCGTGTTTCCAAAGGAAAGAACTCCGCTTTTAAAGAGATTTTGGGGAAGCGCTGGCAAAAAGGCAGGGAAAATTTGGCAGAGGGGGAAGCCCTCCCAGCACCCCAAGTTCTCCCTGCCAGCCTGTCGCCTCGCCAGAAGCAGGTGCACCCCGTCGCATCCCACTGGGGCAGGAGAGGGACCAGCGAGCCCCGCCACGCGCTGCCGAAAAAAAGGCATCGTTCGTTAAATCTTCGCGTTGTACGTCCAGTTTCCCACAGATGCCTCTTTTCTTTCAGGAATGTCAAAAACCACCGAGGGATGCAAAGGGAGGGTTTTCTTGCAGCCGGCAGGAGTTTTGCTCCCGTTATCCCGCGCTCTGGGGCAACACACGGCACTCAGAAATAGAAAAAACCCACACCCCAAAAAATCGTTCCCAGCAGCGTCACACAAAAACTACTTTTTGTGACCGTGCCATGTGTTACAGCACCGGTATTACTTCCCCACTCCTGCTTTTCCTTCCTTGCCTTTTCTTTTTTTTTTTCCCTGGGTACCAGGTGCACCGGAGGGACTCGGATCAATACCGGACAGCACTTTTTGTATAAACAATACCGTATTAACAACCACAGGGCAGCCGTACCTGTAGGCAGGGATAGCACCAAATGTTGGCACGTCTATCCGTGCAGATAGACTGCTAAAAAGAAGCAGCTCCAGTGGAAAGGCACCTACTGTATGTGAAATGCTGGTGCAGATTTTTTTCCTTTTTTTTTTTTCTTTTTTTTTTTTTCTATCAGTCTAACCTTCTGTGTTGATACATGAATGCTGGTACCCACTTAGAGGGATGCCAGATGATCAGTGCAGAATGAAGGTCCCAGGAGAAAGGCTCACGTGGTTTTCTCTGCCCCGTGACGTCACTAGCAGATGGCATGGGTACCAGCTCTGGCAGTTGGCATCAATGTCACTTTTTAGAGATCAATGAGATAGTGCAGATATACACAGATCTAGACTCCAGGAGACGATGCGACATTCAGACTGAAAAGATTTGGAAGGCAAAAAATGAAAACTGATTGTTGAATGAAATAAAAAGCTAAGGTAATACAAATAAAGATATATTTCAGTTGGTGCTGGGTGTGCATGCAAGTGTTTAAAGATACAGTATCATTGTCTTGTATTTATGTATGCTATTTACTGTCTAATAACTCCTCCTAACATTTTATTCTTCTGATGCAATTGCATACTTTCATTGGTGTTATGTAATATTGCAAGTGTGTAGACAATACTGATAGAGTTAGTCTTTGACTGGGGTTTTTGTTTAGTTTTGTTCTATTAAAAAAAGTCCCTGCATTCGTTTTGCTTGTCTCTTTGAGGACCGTGGGATCCAAGCTTTTGCTGATCCCAAACTGCAAACAAAAGCAAAATAATTGGGAAAAGGAAATTATTTTCCCATTCCAGGCTGGATTCTGAGCACACGTGCAGGATTGCCGTCAGAATCTACAGACCGCTCCTGTCAGCTACGAGCTGGAAGGAGACGTCTGAGCCTCACAGAACATAAACATTGCTATAGCGTGCAGGGAATTTTTCACCTCCCCCCCACCACAATTGATGGGGGAGAGGAAAAAAAAAAAAAAGGGAAGAAAGAAAACGAGAAAAAGCAAATAAGTTTATTCTAACTAAATACATAATATGAATTAGAATTTTTGCTGGGAAAAAAGAAAAAAAAAAAAAGGTAGGGAGATTTTATTTCCTAACTCTAATCTGAATATGTTTAGGGTTAGATCGTTCTGATTTTTGTTTTAATATGAAGTAATATGTGATTTTCATAAAAATCATTAGAAAAAAATTTCTTCGTTTTTCATTATGTTACTAGCTGAGTGATCTTGGGGGGATGTTCCATTAATTTTTTTTTCTCACCCACTCTAACTTACTGGAGTTTAATATCTTGATTCATAAGGGGAGAAACGTGGGGGAAAAAAACTTTGAAATATGTCAAAAAGTGATTTTAAAATATTTAACTATCAGTTAATAGAGATATGGCACTTTTCAATTTTAAGGCTGCTCTCGCTCTCCTCATTTTTTCACCCAGGGGAATTTGGATTAATGAAATTTCTGCATTGCTTTATCATGTTTTGCACTTCTTTGAATTCCACGGTGGCGAGGGTTCGAAGGACTAATTTAAAAATAAGATAAATGAGCAGGGAGCTAATTGTACATTTTAAATATGGATTTAATCTATATTTATCTGTGAGAAAAGTGGCTATTTAGTTGCAAGGTTTGGAATGTTTCGAGTGATTTTAAAATTCTGGACAGCTTTTATTTTTTAAAAAGTGAGTATTTGAAACTGGCATTTTATGTAAAAAATATAGATGGTACATTTATATATACACACATACACAATCATATACACAGAGCGTGCACGCAGACGCACAAAAGGTGCATGAGGATGTGTGTGTAAGTCGGCAAACTTTAAAAATGGAAATATTTAAATATTGTGCTGGCATTCTTTCAGGTAACTTAAGATTATAGAACCATGTTAACACTACCGTTTGATGAGTCTGTTGTAATGCCAGAATCCCAGATGTGCAGAAAGTTTTCCAGAGAAAGTGATGACCAAAAGCAAATGAAGAACCCAGAAAGCTTTTCGAAGCAGATCGTGCTCCGAGGAAAGAATATTAAAAGATCTCCTGGAGAAGACACAGAAAAAGAGGAGGAGGAGGAAGAGAGAGAAGAGGAGGATGAGAATGGCTTGCCCAGGCGAAGGGGCCTTCGGAAAAAAAAGACGAGCAAGATAAGGATGGAAAGGATCAAATTCAGGCGACAAGAAGCCAACGCTAGAGAGAGGAACCGGATGCACGGCCTTAACGACGCCCTGGACAATTTAAGGAAAGTGGTCCCTTGTTATTCTAAAACACAAAAACTGTCAAAAATAGAAACTTTAAGACTAGCCAAGAACTACATTTGGGCTCTTTCTGAGATCCTGCGAATTGGCAAGAGACCCGACCTGCTCACTTTCGTCCAAAACTTGTGCAAGGGTCTGTCCCAGCCAACGACAAACTTGGTGGCGGGATGCCTGCAGCTGAATGCCAGAAGTTTCCTGATGGGCCAGGCGGGCGAAGGCGCCCATCACACCCGCTCGCCCTACTCCACCTTCTACCCCCCCTACCACAGCCCCGAGCTCGGCACCCCCCCGGGGCACGGGACTCTCGACAACTCCAAGTCCATGAAACCTTACAATTACTGCAGCGCTTACGAGTCCTTCTATGAAAGCACTTCCCCTGAGTGCGCCAGCCCACAGTTTGAAGGTCCCTTAAGTCCTCCCCCAATTAACTATAATGGGATATTTTCCCTGAAGCAAGAAGAAAGCTTGGACTATGGCAAAAATTACAATTACGGCATGCATTACTGTGCAGTGCCACCCAGGGGTCCCCTTGGGCAGAGCTCTATGTTCAGGTTGCCTACAGAGAGCCACTTCCCTTACGACTTACATCTGCGCAGCCAGTCTCTCACCATGCAAGATGAATTAAATGCAGTTTTTCATAATTAATGAGGAAAATGAAAATAAACAGTGGTCATTCACCTCCCCATCTAATTAAGAGCAAGCAGATGCTTGGGCACTGCGTAATTGGCACAACTCTATTTAACGTGTTTACTAGTTCCTAAAGTGTGTTTCAACTATTGTGGGGATTTTCTATGTATTAATAAACCCTTTTTCCGATAAGTATTTTTCCTTTCGTTTTTTTGTCTGTAAACACTGTGAGATTCTGTTTCCTCCCAGGGGTTATTTCCCTCTCCTTTTTTTTTTTCTTTTTATTTCCCTATTTGCTTGATTTGTTGAGCAGTGTGTCTGAACAATATCGCTGAAATAAAAGCATACACACTGTGTAAAGTCAATGTCTATTTTGATTGTACAGTAATTATACAAATGCATGTTATGGAAATCAGATAAATAAAAATGATGTATTTATAATTGGTAGAAAATATATATTATGTATTTGAGGAGAACTGGATTAGAAATATTCAGAACTTTAAAGAAATTATCTCAGAACTGAGATGGGCTTGCAATATGCAGAGGTGAAAGTGCAGCAATATTGAAAGCTATGCAAAAAAAAAAAAAGAGCAAACAAAAAAAAACAAAACAGTTTTTTGGGTTGTTGTTTTTGGGTAAGCTAAGGAAAACCAGTGATTGTCACTGATATTATTCAGCCTGACCTTTAGAGTGTTGCTGGCAGGGGCCACATGCTAATATTTTAGAAGATGTTGTCGAATTTTTGCCTCAGTTATTTTGACCATATATAATCAGCACTTTTTTTTGTATTATTCTGACTTCAGATGTAAAGGTTTGTTATAACAATGTATAACTGTGGTTTCTCACTACGTACTTTAAATGCAATTAAACGTAGATGTTTCCACTTTTAAAATACATCTATTAGCTGTGATACTGTATTTTGCCTGATACTTATTATTTCACAGTATACAGCTGCCTTTGGTCTTGCCTACACAGCTTTCTTCCCCGCACCCCCGTAGTGCTTGAGCCTGGGGATGGAAATCATGAATTACCAGGGTGAAGCTCGCGCTATTTTCAGAAGGACGTATTAACGACGCAGCAAAAGCAGACCCAAAATATCACAGAAAACAGCTGTGTGCTAAATGAAACACAGGTCAGAGGAAGAAGGTAACTTTATAGCTCAACCTAACGCCGAATTTCACACGGGAAAGGGCCCCAAGCGGACACGCAGGCCACTAGCTGCCCCTCCAGCTCTGGCTCGTGGCGGGGTGAGGGAGCGCGGGAAGCATAAAAACTGCAGAGAGGAGGACTCCCTGAACGTTGCTAAACTTAGTCTTGGCTAATAAACAGCACCCATAAGCTACAGATGCGTCTGCAGCACGCATTAGTTCAGCAGCTACAGGGGCTGGCACGGGCCCTCGCACCTTAGCAGAGTGAGCTCAGCTGAGCCCCAGTCATTTTTGAACCCCTCAGAGCTATTTGAACAAGCCACACAAGTGACAAAATGAACGGACAGTTGAGCTAAAAGCCAACAGCCTTCAAACCTGTGAGTGGGCAAGATCTCTTGATTTTGAGGGGCAAATAGCAGCTACCTGACAAGCATTCACCTGAAGCACCAAAATTCTATGCTGTGAATGAGCAGGGGATCATTTTTTTTAAAAAACCTATATAAAAAGTGCAAATTCCACCTGCAAATTAGAGCCCTGGCTGAATCAGAGCCTGGGTCGCAGTTTGTTAATGATACATCAATCGCAGACCCTCACTTGAGTATGCAGCTTGACAAGGAGGGGGACGGGCCAGTTTTTCCTGATAACATGCCTAATTTCACAAGCGGGACTTGTTGTAAACAATCTGTCCCATTAAGCATTGCAGCTCCTTCAGGACAACAGCAGCCTGACATTCATCTCTTCTAAATAAGACCAGGCCACCCCAACTGCTGGAGAGGGGTAACAAGTCCCAAAGTTTGGATCAGGGTCTAAATGCTTCCAAGCTTGGAGAGGGAGGGGGACGGACAGGAGGTTTTGGTCGACCAACGTCCTCTCTAGACAAAAATATCATGTACAAAATAAAGCCTTTTGAAGTAGAGTCTCAAGCCACGGTTCAGGGGGTTTGCCTCAGGATTGTCCCACATCATGGTCAGGAACTGTGGAAGGCACAGGCAGTGGTTTTCTGCCTTGGATGAAAGGTGGTGGTGATGACTGTCAGCTCAAAAGCATCCCCAGGTGTTTTGCATGGAATATAGGAGGGTTGGGGGAAAGAGAGGAGGGTAAAATAGGTTGCTTTTGCTGTTATTCAGGATTAGCTGATATTCAGCAAACCATGGAAAGGTGACAGGAGAGAGCAGAAGGGGGAATAAGCCAGTCGAGGAGAAGAAAGCATGCAGTCCTGGGCACAGATTCGCACGAAGAGACACCAGGATATACTAATACATCACAAGGAGATATAGGCAAGTGGGCCCAGGGGATCCCTTGAAGGGGGGGGCAGATGCCCTCCCACTGAGCAGTGGCAGCAAACTTATCTAACCAAGTTTTGTTAGAGGAGCCTCCTGCAGGAGGCTGAAAAGTTAGCCCCGCGCCTCAGAGCAGCGTTGCTGCACCGGGGAAGGGTGCGTTTGGGTAAGTCGAGAACGAAGCGAGGAGGCAGCTGTAAAGACCTGCACCAAGGGAAGGAAATGCCTGCCGCAATACATTCAGCAGGCACCCGAGGGGTCTTAAGACTTCAGGCTCTGCAATCTGGGGGTCTCCAGCTCTGTGGCCCTATATTAACTCAATAACTCATGGGCCAGTTCCAGTTTCCCCTTCTGGCAGCAGAAGCAAAGGGAAAGGGGAAAGAAAAAAAAATATCCCTGCCAGTTCGGATCTTTCTCGCTCAGTCCACGACAGATGGGGAGGCAATTCGCAGCCAGATTCCCCCTCTGGTAGCTCAAGGCAGGCGCCACGCTTGCTCAGGGCATTGCAAATTGGAAAGCCAGTCCAGAATAAATAATGGAGCAAGTCATAGAAAAATATTGAGACTACATAAAAAAGCCCCAACATTCCCTGTCTAGAAGGGTATGGATTATTTAGAGTTAGGGAGATAGGGGATTCCCTGGAGAGCAGGCTCTCTCGCACACCACCACTTTCACGCACACGACAAACACTTCTGTGCTCCTTCGCCGACCAGTCACAGAACATAAGGTGCCCTGAGCTCTGATGTGATTTATAAAAGCCTTTGAAGTTGCCTTATTTTAGAGAACAAACCCAAGCATCGAGAAAGTTCTGGTGCTTTAAACTCACAGGAATAAAAGCCAGTGGGTTTCTTTACCCAATCTCTGCTTTATAAGGTTTGTCTCCTTTCAACCCCATTCATACAGCAAAACAAAGCTGCTCATTTCTGCCTGCCATGTTCTCATCTTAACTGCCTTCGCTTCCTTGAGGATAGAAATATGTAAAATAGCAACTGCTCCAGAAAAATTAGGTGAGAAGTTTCTATTCTCCCCTGTCCTCTAGCACAAGAGTAATGAAGCCTTCTGTCAGTTTTAGAGGTGGGAACCCCAAAGCTGGCAGAAGAAAAGCTATTTCATATGTGGTTTTGTTACACAGCGGAACTCTTTGCCATTTATTATTTCCCAGAGTAACATTTTAGTGAGATTTTTAAAAAGCACTGTATGATTTTATGGTATCAGAAATACACTAATTATTTAAGAACAGCTCTACTGCTCCAGATTAAGCATCCGTCTAACCTAATATTCTGTTTCCTACACGAGGGCATTAAAAAAAAAAAAAAAAAAAAAGACGTCCAAAGATGTCAGAAGAGGGTGACAAAAAAAAAAATATTTGTTTTACTAATAAAAATGCTGGAAAAGAAACTAAACATCATGTTCCAGGATTTCAGCCAGCCCTGTCGAAGACAGGGACGCGCCTGAATTGGGAAAAGGGGTGGGAGGCATGACGGCATATTGCAGGGTTTGCACCCTTTCCTCTGCAGCACTGGGCTCACCAGTAACCACCGAGTAGGATGGACTGGGTAACGCTAGGCTGTACCTCTGAACTCTGTCCCAAAAAAACCTCATCAGGGGTAAAATTTAAAACCAGCAACCCCAGCCTCGCAGTCCTACAAATCCCAGTGCGGCTGCAAAGAGGGAGGGAGGGGTAACCGCGGCTTTGCCAGAGCTCAGTGGAGATCTCAAAGCTCCTCCGCATTACAGTAGGAATACACTCATTTTAGGACACATCCTGGCTGTGGTCCCTTTGGGACTGTCTGCATTCTTTCACTTCATAGCTATCTGCACAAAGATTTTTAAAATGTATGGAGACTGTACAGGCACAAACGTGATGGCAGGTTTTTTCTCTACTGGCAATTCCCTCTCCCATTTTTACCCCCACTTTACTCTTCTCTTCTCCCCTTTGCCTGTAGGGCTCTCAAATGGCAGCAAATTAAGTGAAATGCCATCAATAAAGATGAATGAAATCCCAGAGAAACACATGGCAGAATCTTTCCTTGCAAAAGCAAATCATACTTGCCTAAATTAAAAAGTAGCTGCATGGTTTTGTTTTTCAAATTGTGAATCTAGCTTAAATCGAGCCTATGGTTATATTTTGTGGTCCATACCCAAGGTCAAAGCAGGCTTTAATCCTGGTACCAAAATCCTGCAGCTTTTGATGTACAAGTAGCAGAGATGGTACTGCTTTGGGCTGAATTGACACGAAAGCAGGTCCCCTTATAAAATTTCAGCAATTTCCAAATTAAAAGCAACAAACAAAAAAAAAAATCCCCACCCCTCAGTAAGCTGGCTGTGGGTCTGACCCAGAGCTGAACCATGGCAGCAGGTTGTGATTTTGCTCTGGAGAGACACAGATCAGCGTGGCGAACAGCTGGCACCGTGCCACCGCAGAATCTCAAGGGCAGACCTGTCGTGTCTCACTGATACAAATCTAACTACCGTACACGGGGCTGCCATGCAGAATCGCACTCCCAAGCCCTCTCCGCCGCGCTACCAGACCTGAGCGAGTTGTCTCACAAAATTCTCGCACGTTATGCCAAGAAGATGGCCTATTTTCCTGCAGAGCCTTCCCCCTTACCTCAGAGGATGTGCAAGAATGTGCTTGGAAAAGGGAAAGCAAAACCAAATTCACGGGCAAAAAAGCTCTGGAAAAAATCTTCTTCTTTTCTTTTTTTAAATGCCTGCAGTGTGGCGTCCCTATGAGCCGCAACTGGCTTTGAACTGGCATCACCCACAAAGGTTGTTACAGAGTTGTAAAGCGGTTTTCTCCCTTCTCCCCCCAAACACTGTGTTCTCTTGGCTGTTTTCCTTTGTCACTAGCTCCTTAGACTTCCACATTCATCCCTGTAACTGCGCTACTTGCACTATTTAATTCTAGGACACCATGTATGTAGAACATACGATACAGAAACAACCCAGATCTGGCTGTGTCTGAAATTCTGGAGTACTTCAGGAGGTTAAAAAAAAAATAATAAAATTGGATCAGAAAAGCAACCTTATGATTTATCATTTTTCTAAGATATTCAGTATGTACCCCAACCTAGTGAACATTGTACTTTCCGATATTCTGGGTTGGGGTTTTTTTTGCATTTCTGTAGGGTTTGGGGGTTTTTACCTTAGTTTCTTTTTAATTGGAGTTGATTGATATGTGAAATAGCATTTTTCAAACTGATGAAATTTCCTAGTCTGTAAGTACAACCACACATAAAAGGCTATAAATTCTGAAGTGCTTGGACATTTTGTTTGCAAATGAAAATGATAATAATCAACTGTATTGGAGGTCCTTGTACAGATAGAGAATCCAGGCTAAATAGGAGATTATAACATAAATTTTGTACTCTTGAAAGCAGGAACGTGAGGGCTTAGGTCTGCTCTTGTTCCATGGGAGTTCAGCAGATACCAGATTGGATTCTAAATCACACGGGAAGCTAAACGTAGCCTTATCCACTACGTTATTTATTTACAGCCACATGAGCAGATGCATAATGCTTAGATGCAACTGAAATGACATTTCTGTTGGGCAGACAGCTTGCAAACAAAGAAACTATGATGGGATCTTCCTCAGAATCCAGGGGGAAGCCCACATGAACACTAGTGGATATTTGCCCCACACCAGGAGAACCACATGTGGGAAAGAAATCATTGTCCAGACACCGAGAACAGCAGGAGCAGGACTTTTGCTAATTTGGTAATTTGCTAATCAAGCAATTGAAATTCCATCCCCAAATTCTGAGGGAGAGTCCATGTCAGTCACAGTGTAAAGCCCTTTCCCTCTGTATTTAAGAGAGCTGTTCTTGTGCTTGGCATCTTGATAACAGGCATTACTTTAGGAAAGTAAATCTATTCCCCACAATAGATATTAATAACCATTTTGGTTCACTTCACACCCATCAGTGCACACACAAAGGCACGCCTACACCCACTGGGGTGCAGATTTTGCAGGTCCTGCTCACGAGGAAGTGGGGAAATCATTTGACTGAATGTATGTAGTTATACTAATTTTGATGCCAAAAAGGGCACAAAATTCCAGAGTGTGGTAAGACAGTGAAAGAATAGCCACTCAATATGTCCAGCCACCGGTTCCCAGGTGTTTAGCTACACAGGCTTTCAGCCCGTGGACTCAAACTGGTCATAACCATCATGTTCTCTCAACTCCTAAATTACATATATTCTTACCCTGTCTACACACCCAGTTTTTCCCCTTATTCAAAAAAATAATAGATGCTTAGCTAAAAAGGATAACGCTGTCCCCGTGCCTCAGCTCAAACTCTCTTTTTAGGAGAGGCTTAAGATAACTAAACCCACAAATCAGAATGACAAATAAATATCGCAACCACGGAAACACGGCCCCAACGTAACAAGCAATGCAGGATGCAAATAAATGCAAACCAGAAGTATGACCAAGGATGTACTAGCGGATAGAGTAATTCAGTGCAGGATGCACCGTGGCACCGGTAAGGAAGTACTTGGCTTCTGCGGGGGAAAAAAGCAATTTTGTGGTCACAACAAATTCAGAGAATTACCTCCTCAGGAACAAGTACATTAAATGTGAGCTGGGGTGCTCTGCCGGGACAGCAAGTGTGTCCCGGCTACAACTCTGTCTATTCCTATTTTGAACAACGCATTTGCTTTGCACAGCAGGTCATCTACCCCATAACAGTTACTTCAGCCTTCATGCTGGATTAACAGGCACTTCACAACAGCTGAGCCTGCAAAAGATGCCCTAGAGGAGATATGTAGCTGTACAATACATCCACATCTTACTCAATCACGGGTTCCCCGTACCCTCAGGTACTCACACAGATGTCAGCACGTTCTGTAAGATGGTGACTCCGCCATGAGTAATGGCCTCTACCACAGGCACAGCCTTATGGAAAAGCTCTTCAGTGGTTCATTTAAGCTGTGCCTAGTGGCCTCCGTGAGAGACTAAAAGTACAAGCTGCCTGAGTGCAATATCTCACTGCTACTGTGGTCATATTCCCTATACTCTTTTTCCCATCCGTGTGCTGAAATTGAAATTCAGCACTGTTCTGGTCAAAAATGACACCGGCAGCATCAGTACTGATACAATGAATATGTTATTAATGGACCAAGGCATATGAGAAGGTATTTTATATGGGACCACACACATTTCTAGCAACCCCAGGCTGCAAACATACACTCGCCGTCATCCTTTGTCTTCTTATAGTCACCAATGAGATGCCTGGGAGGCAACTCCTCCTCCAAAAAGGATAAGTTATTGGCAAGGAAGGACAGCACACAAGGAGGGATAACTCCTGTGCTCAGATATCCTAGATCAGTGTTATACCTGCCCCTTCTCTCCTGCAGGCCAGTATGTGTGAAGGTAACAGTAGACGATACAGAGTCTTTGCTTAGTTTACCCATTTCATCTGTGATTTACCCCAGCTTCTTCATCACGTATAGGTAATCTGGTCTCCATGTCACTCAATTGCTATGTGACATTTTACTTTGAAATATCTGCAGAATTATGAAAATAAACTCAGCCTCAAATGATAATCTAGCATTGTTGTGTTTTTTTTTTTTTAAGAAAAAAATCCTCAAATTTGTTCCTAAATGTATTTAAATCTTACCAGTGAACATGATGCTGGTTATTAAAAAGTAATTCTGGAGAAATTAGCTTGCAGCTACAAAATTAATATAATTCATTTATTACTTGCAGCCACAAATCAAAATGCTGTTAACACTGCTGCATGCAATTTAATATGCACAGTAAGTTTCCATATGGCTTCAATTTTAGGTTCCCTGGTCACTACAGAAGCTCATTTGCAGAATGTTCTATAGGCATGTGAAGTCAGCTTGTGCGTACTGGCAGAAAAGCTGTTCTAGATGGTTCCTACATAGGCACAACAGTCCAAACAGGTCCAAAATCACTAACACCATCTGGGATTATCATATCCTACATAAGACTGAGGAATATCTACATGCATTCATAGAACCAGAAATATAACCAGTATTTATAAAAAAGGCATCCGTACTCAGACAGCTATTACCAGCTCAGCCTCCTGACCATGAAGGCACACTTTTTAAAAAGCACGGAGCATCCAAGTCCTCTTTTGGAGGCAACAGGACCAAACATAACAGCAAGATGGTACAACATCAGCATTGACTACAAAGCTTAAAAACAACCAAAGAGCACAAATTTTGACAGTGGCACACAGATTGGCTGTTAGTGAAGTACTGCTGAGTTTTTACATAACCTACCTGGAGTTGTGCATACACTGTGATTAGTTTGAACAGATCAACTAGATAAAGGCAGTATGTTGCACATACATTTCATTTCATTTGGCTTGTTGCGGAACCTGGTCATGTCTGGGTGAGTGACAGCACTTGTTCAAAGTTGTCTCTCCCTTACCTTCTTCAAGCACTAAGACCACACGAAACTCCAGCAGCACCAGCCTCATCGCTGCCTAACAGCCCACTGAAGAGTGATTACAGTGGATTTATGCCCCTAGATTCAAGTCTGATTGATCGATTGCCTGACTGAGAGCAAGAGTGATAAACTGAGCCCTTTCCAAATAAGGGCGTGCCACGAACGCTGGCATCCCACGCCACAGCTCTAGTCACTAGGCTGCAAGCCCACACAGGTCACAGTAATACTCATTCCACTCCTCTTCCCCCTCCTCCAAAAAATCCACCCAATGAAGTCTTTCTCATAACCAAAGCAAGATATTTCAAAGCACTTTTGCTTTGTTGGAAGTTTTCTGACCAGCTTTGCTAATAAAATTGTCGGAGATTCCCAGCGTCCTTTCTCTGTTGCTTCAAAGAGGCAACTGGCATCAGCTGTGGCATGGCGGTCGGCACTAGGTCAACAGCAAATAAGGCCAAAACCATAGGCACAGAATTATCTTTTTTTCATTAACAGCTCTTGCGATTGAACCCTTGCCACTTGTTCGACAAGTCAGCAGCTGGTTTGGTTCAATACTGTTCAGCTGTGCCTGGATTCCACTTATAGCTGGGAAACCACATCAGGCACAGCCCCAGTCATATCCAAACTCAGAATGAGAGGGCACAGGGATGGACCAAAAAAGAGCCTTTCACGTCCTGAGACCACAGTACATCAAGTAACAGCCTGAAAGCACCAAACAAAGACATGAACACCACCCAGAACTAGGAGGTCAGGCTCACCAAATATCCACTGGGCTAGTCAAAAAGAATGAGAGGGGGTGCGTGTGTCTTGGTGACTGTAGTTTATCAGAGACACCTTTGAGGCATCATTAGTTGTTGTTTGTTCAGAGTGGTTGATGTCAACACAGCCCCTCACCTGGAAAACATCTTTGCCAGATCTCTCCTGGGCAGCAAAGGCATCAGCATGCCATTGCAGCCCGGCTAACCACAGATGGGAAAAACCACCAGAGATCAAAGCACTAACGATTCTGAAGCCCTGATTCTGAAGAGGTTCAGTGAAACAAGTCTCTGATCTAACCTCTTCTAGGATTTCAGGTTATTTTGACTAATTTCTAACTGACGCTTTTGGGACAACCCCAGGCTAAATTACTGTGAAAGAAGGGAGACAGATGGAGGGAAGAACAATAGAAGCAGACAGCCTATTATAACTTAAGTCCTACTCTTTCTAACACTCCTGACATCAATAAGTCCTGTCCACCAGAAGGGCATCGCGATGGAAAGCGGGTTCACAGAAATATTTCCCTGCATTTACACAATGATTTCCTGAGATGGGTGGGAGCTGGGGAGCTGCCTTCTTTATTTTAGTACTGTCAACTGTTAGTACAGAGAGTCTCTCTCTGGTGTGTTATGTTCTTGTGAGCTGGCAGACCTGTTGGGAATATAATGAGGTCTGTGCATGCACCTCCTGGTGTGATGTTTAAAAAACTCCATTTCTAACAACTTATTCCTCAGATGCTCTCCTGATTTTCTTGAGGCGTAAGGACCAGTTGACTATGCAAATGAAAGAAGAGAATGTAGGAAATGAGTTAGACACAAAGGGAGTTGCTGGCAAATGCCATTGCTTCCTCGGGGCATAATGGTAAGAGACAGCTGCTACTGCCAGCCCAGAAGCGGTAGCTGAGGGGCTTAGCACAGCTCTGTTGAAAATCTTTAGTCTGATGAATAACTAGGCAGGGGCTGCCTATGCTTACGAGGCAGGACCCCCAAACCAAGATCTTTGATTCTTGCTCTACTCTTCCCCATTATCATCCACTGTAAATGCACACAGGAGTGACAGCAGATGATTTTTATAGCGGTTTGCAAGTTTATTGCCCGAAACTCCTTTGTAACAGGAGGGGCAAGATAGGAAATTAACTGCGAGTATGTGAGAAGCATTGTTCTTCGCAACTTCTGAAGTTGTTACTTTAAGAATACAATGACCAAATTTGCAGCAAGACGTTAATTTTCTGGATCAAAAATTTTGAAATATGAACCACTTCCATGATTGTAGAATAAATCATTCCAAAAATATTTAATCACTGTACACGATATTATGGTTTTATTTTTAATTTTCGTTATGGAGCGATTCCCTCAAGTAATTATCACAGCAATCGTAACTCTGATGCATGTATTTTGTCGTTCTGCCCAATAAATGGTAGCTGAGTACTGTAACTGATGTGCATACATAAATATTTTAGGACTCTGTGCTTCTTAAATTGTTTGGAAATACTTATGGTAACCAGTAAATACTGATACTTTTCTTTCGCCTCCAAAAAAATCTGTCACTTGAAGAACTGGCACGATGCTTAGAGTACCACTTTATGGAAAAAATAACACAAATGTTTATTGGTAGTATTAAAGGAAATGCTTGGTGTTTTTTAGCTCTGAGCAGAATAGCTGTCTGGAGTGCCACATGTTATGATCACCACACAAAGACAGAATAAAAATCCTTCCACAGGGGAACACCTTCATTTCAAACAAGGGAGAAACCAAACCTCTCAATATTAAATGATTAAAAAGCATATCGTATTTAAAAAAAATGGACACTTATGCACTTCTCCTGGTAGGACAGGGGTGCATGATACCTTCCGAAACACCCAAAGAGGGTAAGTGGTAAGAAAAAAGCACATTTCCTGATTTTTCTTCTCTTCCCTCAGCACTTCCCAGGAATTTTGATAAACCTCAGCTGAGTTTATGCCTGCTCACCACAGAAAGTTAAGTCTCTATAGCAAGATTCTGTCCTCATTTATACCAGCAAAACCCCTTTAAACACATTGGATTTACTCAGGTATTAAGGAGGACAAGCATGAGAACTTTGCATTAAACTCAAAGCTCAACATACTCCACACTTCAGCAACAAATAGAAACATCCTACTCTTACAACATTCCCCTTTTTCTTCCCCCCGCCCCCCCTCCCCATGCACTTCACAGTTGTGAGTTGGCACCGTTACTACGGCTATACGCATGAGAAAACCAAGATGAAATGGTTGCCCAAAGAAGTCATGAAGTGAGCAGAAGCCTGACGACCTACCTCCTGAACTGAGCTGAACCCAGATTCCTTCAATCGGATTTCAGACATATGACTGAGCTACCTTGGCTTAATGGCTGCCATGCATCAGCTGAGCCCCAGTGAAAATAGTTTAAATTAGCGTGTGCTACCCTACATTTGCAACAGCTCAGCTGCTACACAGGAACTCATTAAGCTATGGTAACTTGCTCAAGTGTCTGAGACCTCAATCTGATGCTTTACCCAGTGGCCCACATAGCTGCCCAAATCATGCTCTCTGCCTCCATGCCAATAAACATCCTGAGCCCATCTTTCACAAAGTAAGGATGTGCCCAAGAAAATGAGCTCAGTACAATTTTCCAGTGAGATGCTTCAGAAGAAAATTTGTTCATATAAGGAGAGCACCCTCAAGGACGCTTCTATTTCTTCTCTCTCTGACCTAGATCTGGACAGAGCTCTCTGCAATTCAAATAAACCTCATGGATGGTACTAGGATTATCTTCATGTCCATCTTTATCTTCTGTTTCATATACAGTGTTTTCTTCTTCAGCCCACCAACAAGGATTATACTATTCATTCCTCTTACCTTAACTATTGTAAATTCTTCTCCTTATGATCTCCTCAAGACCTGCTTCTCCAGAACACTTCAAGCAACTGTTTTTTACTAGGGGAGAAAAGAAAAAAAATTTTTTTTAAAAATCAGCCATATAATCCTATTTCAATTAAACTCTACTGAGTCCTCTTTCATTTAAAAATCAAGTTCCAAACTGTCTCTATCCTTCTCTCTTCCTCTCTAAAGCATCTGTTCATCTATTGTCTACCAGAAATGTAGTGCAGGAAACTTCACTTCAGCTGGTGCCATGTGAAATGCACATTCTGATCCTTGAGCCATATCCCTCTTTTTGGAAAGAAGGCTCCTATTCATTCTTGCTTGCTTCCTTAATTTCTCTTTTAGGGTATTACAGCTGTATCATTTAACTCTATTAAATATCTTAGAATTCAGATCACATTAAAATGTTATGCAAAATTAAGTTATATTTTATTGTCTTGCATGGATTCCTTGTTATTTTGCAACCTATAATACCTACCAAGAGATATATATATCTGTGAAGATAATTAAATTATATTAAATGCAGAGCAAAAGTGCATATCCCTATATTCCTAACCCAGTGTAGCTCAGTGTCTCAAGTTTTCTCAGTCACCAGTTTAAACCCTGGGGCAAGTGTTATCCCACTGTTACATCTACAGGTAAATAAAATTGGATTGAGACAAGAACTTTTGGGCACCTATAAAATTGCCCCGGTAAGATTTGTGATTTTGCATGAAAGAGCAAGTCAACTTATACAACCACAAAGTCGTATTTTGGAGGGGGTATATGCAGGGAAATCATTTACTCTCTGATGCCACAAACTTACCAAAGCAGCTCATGAAAAAGCAGGCTAGTCTTCCCCCATCTGACAATGATATTATCATAGCCATTTCAACAGGTAAATATGATTTCAGCTTTGTGCTACAGTGCAAAAGCATTGATTATCTGTGGGTTACCCCTGAATATAGTCTAGCTCTCCCTAGACTTGTGACTCCTGAGCTCACAAGCAGCCAAAGTCAGGCTTAGATTTAGAAGAACCTCCCTGGGCTGATGGCTGGGCTCTGCTTGCATAAGGTCTGCTAAGAAGTGCAATTTCCTGGCTGAGGGAAGAAGTAGGAATGGAGGATTGCTGTAGTTGGGCTGAGACCTCGCTGCTTGCTCAGCCCAGCCCCACCAGCTGTGAAATAACGGGACCCTAAAGGAGCCATTGCTGTTACCATTCACTTGTTCTCTCAGCCCTCTGAGGGGATGTCTCTTACTGCTTCTATCTATGAGGCAATGTCATGGATTTAAAGGTCAGCCATTAGATATGCATCGTGCAATCTCTTCACTATCCTACAGGAGAGCCAGGAGGTAGGTGTCAACACACTCAGACTGGGCAGCAATAGTCAGGAATGGTCAGGCCTCAGGCTTGCTTGATATAGACCCCAAATTGCCTTCCCTGGTGCCTATTTGTTCAGATCATTGGCAGGTTTTAAAGCTGTGTATTCACAGCAAAACCTCTGGGAAAAGACAATGAAAATTTTGTTCTTTGGCATCTCCACAAGGGAATCCGTACTTTAGCTCAATCAGTAGCTACTGGAGTGATGGAGGAAATGAGATGCGAGTTCCTTTCAGTGAGAGGGAAAGGGTATCTGTCTAGATTCTGGATTCTAGAATCATGTCTAGGATTCCATGCCAGGAGCAGAAAAGCAAACAAAAGAAAAAGGAACGTGTTTTATAAAAAAAAAAAAAAAAGCAAGTAGGGAATGTTCCCCGAAACTAGGAGGAATAGAACAGCTCAGCACACTGAAAAATTGCTGGAGACAAAACCAAATGCATCCTATTGCATTTTCCCAGAGCTAGGAAGAAAGTAACTAGTTCATAAATTCCATCAGGAGCTTGGGGATTTTTGATGTAATGAGTTTTACAGTTTCAGAGGAGACTGCTTTGCTAATAATTATGTAACAGTAATTAAATCTGAAAAAGGCTGTACTCTAACTATGTTGATTTATTGCAGCTCCAACAAAGTACTCCTAGAGTGTGCTTTGGAGCGTGCACCTCCTCCCTCCAGTTTTCTTTAAATTCTCACAGAGCACTGGGTCACAGATGGTCTGAGATGCGATATTTTCCCTATTAAATTCCTAATAATCTTTTTCCGAGGCTGAGTCATGGAAGCCTGGGGATTTCTCATTTTAATTAGAAGGTTTAAGGAGCTAACTCTGTTTGAAATTTCCTCCTAGGAGATATGGGTGCAGGTGATCCCATTCAGAAGAATGACACAATATCAAGGCCAACATCTCATTTCCATATTAGATTACAGCTAGTTTGGCATAACTCCTGATTTGGATGCTGATGATGTGCCGCCTGAGCAGGAGGCACGAACTTTTACCATTTGAAAACAGGATTATTTTAGGATTATGTCTGAAGACATTTTAGGCTCTAGCTGGATTTTTCCTAGCCTACCACAACGCTCCATCACCCTGTGCAGAAACCATTTAGAAATGTGAATTATTTATTAGTCTGATTGAAGCAATGAGTCCATATCATTTGGAAAGCAGTGCTGCTAAGGATGCTCATACAAAGAGATTTACCATATTGTCCAAAGCGCTGATCCTCACGGTATTTAAGATATTAGTGTTTCAGGTGGATTTTGTCTGCAAATATTATAAGCTATATAAACAGTGCATTCACCCAGCAAAATGTTTTATGTAGGGCTTTAGCATTTGCAGTACGCAAAGAGCAACATCCCACCCCTGCCATCCAAAGGAGGTTATTCTTAGGCGCTCATAGCTGAGTTTGATCATTTGTAAGAATGCCTGTTGTTTAAGAGTTAGTCTGGTGTACTATTCACATGTCCCTTGATAGTCTATTGTGAAAAAAACCCTGCTTCTTAGAAGACAGCTGTTGAAGTTTCGTCAGCCTACACTGTACAGCCAATTCCTGTGCTTTAGGAAAATAATGAGCATCTCTTATTCTTCCAGCGTGGCATGCAGTTGTCAAGAAGTCAGATGAGACATTATTTGCCTTTTGTAACACTAGGTACAGTGTTTTCAGTTTTCGAAAGACAGAAGTGAGTGTATTTTGGGAAAATAAAAAATTTCACCCACTCTAAGCTGCACCACTTAAACAAGCTAAAAATAAGATTTTATTGGAAGTAGTACTGCAGCATATAGACTTGGCTGTGAATAGAAGAAATAACCTTTTCCACATTAAATCCTGCCAGTTGTGCTGTCTCCATGAATGGTTTTTGATGAGCCTGAAGTTTTAACTTTGTTATGGTTTTTAAAAATACCCTGTATGTAATTATTCAAAAGCTTAAGATGTCATAAATTGTTTAAAAGGTTTAATTTCTATATATAATCCATCCATTTGTATATACAATTTTTATGCCCTTTGTTCCTGAAATGCTCTAAAGATTTGGTATTTAATTTAATGGCAGGTATTTTTCTTATGCATCACAAAAACAAAAAAAACACAGACACAAAATAGCGCTTTAGGCTGTTTTCCAAAGATCAAATCCATCCTTACTGCCATATCACAGCCTGCAAATGCCCCACAAATAGGGTTGTCCCCAGTAAAGCGCTACTCCACTTGAGAAAGAGGAAGAAGCCATACCAGTAATGAGGGAGAAAAGACAACCCTTGCCTGGGATATTGCAAGAAAGAAGAATTTGACCCAGGCCTAGATTGCATATAGTGTTTTGTCTATGAAACATCAATGTGTGAACTGCAAATCCAGCCATTCTTCTGAATGCCCGTGAGCCCAGCCGACGCTGTGAGAATTGGCTGGAGTTGCCCACTTGCTTCACAACGCTTTTTGTGAAGCCCAGGAAGGAGGCGGCTAGCAGTAGCTGCCTTGCCAAGCCACTGGCATGGAAGCAGGCTGGCCTCTGTGCTGTATGTTTATAATACCTTTTCTCGAAATAAAGAGGAAAGTACACCCAGCGCTATAATTGTGTGGAAAATCCACTTGTGTTAGTTTCCCCAAAAACTGGTGCAGGGAAAAGCAAGTCCTACTTTTCAGCCTCATTCATGTAGTGGTTGAGATGCCAAATGAACTCCTCAGCGGAGGGTCAGCAGAAAGGGCGGGCAACCACAGCTTTTTCCAAAGCAATCGGACTTCCAGCTCTGCTCTCCCCCTTGAAGGCCCAAAATATGAAAACACAAGGAAAGATAGATACAAAATACTCTGTAAAGCAAAGAGTTAAAGTGGCAGATGAAACTAGGTTCTGTAATGAGTTAAAGGGAAAATGTCTCCGAGTTCTGATTAATGACCAGGGACACCTAGAGCTGCTTTGCCTGTCTCAGCAGTACATGACTGGTGCAGCAGGGTAATGTCTAATAACTAATCTTTGACACTAGAATTAAGTCATTTTGCAAGAAAGCAGGTCATTAGAAGCTAAATTGAATTATAAGTAATACTATCTCTATGGAGGATTGTAAATTAATTGGTTTTTAACAATAACATTTCTGTATTTTATTAAAGCAGTGTAAGAATTCAGCGAAGAAAAGAATGTAGCAGATAAACAGGGCAGGTGTTGATGATGCAAATGAAATAGATGACAGATGGTTAGTAGCACGATCACTCACTGTGTGTGTATAATGGATAGAGGTAATCAAATTCCTTTGTGAATTGGTGACTTTCTTTACATCAAGAACTTTAACTGTGCCGTGCTTATACAGCTTCTCCTTAAAAATTAACTCCCCTCCTTGTCATTATCTGGAGGTGCAGGACACTCATATTTGCATACTGTCACAAACAAAAGCCAGGCGTGCAAATAAAACCCCACCTGGGCAACCAGCTACGTTTGCAAAGTGGTCATGGGACTCTGAAGAAGCCTCTGCCATCAAAGAGCAGTCCATCCCCCAGAGCAGCCCAGGTGACCCCTGGTGCAAAGGACTTTCTCCAGACCCATGGATGAACCGCTGGGCTGAATATGACCCCGTGATGTGGGTGCTGCCCCCCAGGCCCCAGTTCACGGTTGTATCTCGGAGGGAAGAGACAAGTAACACCACTGTTGCTTGCTGATGGGTGCTAGGCTCGACTCAGTCCATGACAGGTATACTGATTTTTGAGGGAGATTTATCTCATGGCACCACACAGCTATGCCTGATGATTTGACATAGACTGCAAGAGAAAAATCACCAGACTCTAGATGCAGAGATATCACATCATTATGTATCCACCACACACACATGCAAACACACCCAGGGAAAAAGCAGAGAATGCTTGAGCCAGCACTTACTTTACAAAAAGCTGTCCTTGTTCCGAGCCAAAAAAAATGAGCAAAAATAATTGATCAAGGACTGCAGACACTGTATCAGGAGCCAATCTATCAGCAGAGCAGTTTCCAGGGTAAGTGCAGAATGGGCTGCTGACAGGGTAGATGGGAAATATCTACACACGGCACTTTCCTAGCACTCTGCATTTCATCAAAACAAAACCCTGCCTTTTCCACGGAAGTACTCTGCACACAGCAATGTTGGGAGAACCCCTGCAAGATATTTCTAGGATCGCTGGTGAGGCCAGGTTGACGTTGCCTCCGTCCTCACTCTTACAAGCATAGCATCACTGCACCAAGGCAGCCTCTAGCTCTTTAGTGGAGTGGTGTTGTCAGGGTGTCATAAAAGGGCAACGGTCTTGGTTTTGTGGTCTAGCAAAGTATCCCTGTAAGGATTTGTCCTGCTGAAGCACCCACATTGCACACCCCTTCCTCACCCTCAAGGAACAGAGGTCATGTCTGCAGGTGGAGAGAAGGTTGGAGGGATCCTCTGCAGCATCCATCCACCACCAATAGTTCTACTAAAGAGCCAAAACCTCTCCTAAACTCTAAAACTGCTCACCAGAAGGCTTTGTTTACTGTAAGCCTAGAGTAGTTTCAGGGCCACAGTGTCAGCTGCTTGTACCCTCCTCTGTCACCAAAAGCCTGAGCCTGGATAAATGCAGATCACTCACCATGCTTATGGAGAGCTTCACAAGATGATGAGTTTTGTCCAAGTGCTAAAATCTTTTGGTGAGGGGTGTCCCGCTGCAGACACACAGCTATGTACAGCATTGGAAATCTGGACAATATATTTGATGATTTGCTTTAAGTGTGCAGTATCTGTTACATGCATGTAACATATGAAAATGTAAGTTTTCATATTTTGAATACGTGTTCTTGAAACCTTGAGTATGGAAAAATGAAAAATTAAATTAGCTAATGAAGTATCATAGGAAGGATTTTTTTTTTTCTATTTTAGCTCTTCATAGCAGGAGTAGTAAATATAGTAATTACACTTACTCAGTTTCTCTTACCAGCAGTACCCTTCATGAAGTCAAGGAAAACAACCCATGCAAATGCATTTGTTTATCAGTCAACATGGAAAAGCGTGACAGCCACCTTTCAATAGAAACAAATACACTTTTCTTCGGCTGTTAAGAAAGCCATTGCAGCATCAAGAAAAAAAAAAACCATGGTGCACAGTAGATCCTGTGCTTGAAGCCAAATGTCAAGAATTCTAGCAAGCTTCTGTGGTGAGAGTACAGATACACATGGATGCTAAAGAAAGTCTACTACAACTTATATTAGGGAATCAAAATACTTCTCTCTGTTAGATGACGGAGCATGTTATTAAATATCTTTTGTAATATATCAAGAACACAGTTCTTGACACTGTTCTGGAGCAGAATATTTTTTTCCAAAAAAATCCTACATCTACTTCTTGTTAAAATGAAATTGTAGCAGGTTGCTGTATCATTAGAACAGGAGAGATGCATGCACAGTCCAGAGATTACCACATGCAACAAAAGACCAGAACAACATTCAAGACCCCTTGATGTTTCAGTTTATTCATGCTGTATTTCTGCTTTATGATTCTTTAATGTTATACAACCATTATTTTGGTTTATTCATGTCTATACTTATGACTGACACCTGCAAACAATTTAACAAAGTTATTAGGGAATTTTATTATTTTTCCTATGGGAAAACTGCATATTTCACAAAGGAAAGAATATGTGATGATATTTATTTTGGGGAAGGCAAAACTGAAAACCTTCGTGTTGGTAAAGAAACTGGGCATAAATGCTTCAGTATCACAAGTATTTGGAATAAAGAGAATAATTGTTACTGAATTTTAAAAAAAAGCCATTTAGAAAACCTTTTATCACTGCCTTTAAATTACATCTGCTTAGGCATCAAATCTTTGTTGTTGCTATTGTTGCTTCTGCTCCTTGCCTGCCCTTCAGAGACAAAACAGCAAAGAATGCTCTTGGTTATTTCTTTTTGGGAAGCAGCATTGACAACTAATTTCAAAATACATGGGCAGCATGTTAACCCTGACTTCATGTTAAGTCTAACCTTAAATGACAAGTTGCAGCAGAGAAAAATATGATCTGTTGCATTTTCGCCTCTGTTGACGGTTAACAACTAGAGAAGAAGGTATCTGGACTCTCAGATGGCAGGCCAAGCTTACAAGAGTATTTCTTATGAAAAAAATATTTTAGTATAATTTATACAATACAGAAACTAGCAAGGAACAAAACTGCACACAGGAAACATGCACACACTATTTTTATGACCAAGTTTCTGAGCTTAAGAATACTTTAAAATGAATGAGTTTAGATCCCCTATAGAGGTATTTAACTGTCTTCTGCTTGACCTGTTCTTCAGGTACAAAAGGTACCAAAACAGATAAATACCATGTGTGACCGGGGGTTTCTACATGTCTATTAAAAAACAACCAAAAATTGTAAAATAAGATCCCTATGACAAGACCAGCTCCAGGTGTACATTCCAAGCTAGGGTCCTAGATCATCAAATGCCAAGTAAATAAAGCATTTGACTATTGCATATGTTAAAATAGCATTTTACCACCACTATTTCGAGAAACTGCTGTGTGGTCATTTTATACAGATGAGAGAACCTAGAATCACTTCCCGATAGGGTAAGAGTCCTCCGCTGTGGAGCCTGGAACTGTCTCCATGTTAGTCAGAAGCTCCTTTAGGAGTCCACACAGTTAGCTCTGCATCATCCAGGCTTCACAGTTCTGCCTTGGCACCTAAACTCACTGCAATTTCTGAAGAATTACATGCTTAACAGGAATAAGAATTTGAATATTCATCGATTTTAGCTGCCCTCCCTCCCCCCTCGCCTCCTCTAGGGTCATTTTGAGAAAGAGTTAGATTCCCAAAACCTGACAACATACCGCAGGAGATCTCAGTCATGCATTTCATATATATTTTAGCAGCTATAGTACAGTATCTCAACTCTATCCCCATACTTCTGCGAGACCACCACAGAAAACCTGTATTGATTAATATGTTACATCCCACTCACCACCCTGGGGCAGGTGTTGGGAAAGGGAAGAAATATATCCTATAGAGTTAAACTAAATTAAGATAGACTCAGGTGAGTAACCCCTATCACTGCATATGTTGTGGTAAGTGGGTCTTTGGAAGAATAGCAGAAATGCCAGATTAAATTTGCCTTTTTGAAATGCAGATCTACTCTGGAATTACTGGCGTTGGAAAGCTGAAATACAGAGGAAAGTTAACGAGGAGGAGAAATACACTTAGAGCGTTTTTGTTTCTTAACTTTTCAATATTCCTGCTACCAAAGAGGATCTAGAGAAACAGTGTGATCATCAGTTGCTTATTCATCAAAAAACCTTACTCTGTGGGGAGGTGGGAAATGGAGAAAACAGAAGAAATAACAGCAAAAATACCTTTCATTTCACCAATTTGAGGAATCCAAAATATCAGAAGAATTCCTGTTTCTTTATAAATTTCATAGGCCTTTTCTTTGAGCTATTTTGGAATATCCAAGAGCTCTCTGGGGTTAAAATAATGGTTTGCATTCAGAGAACTGGATGCATCCTTATTCCAGTAACAAACCACAGAGTAACTTGCATTCACACTATGCAGCAGTTGCAAGGATGAGTAATTCTGCATCACTTCTCTAGTGTGCTCTCTTCAATGGACACTAAGCGTCCCTGAGGTGAAAAAGCACTAAATTAACACTTTTTCCACCTTGACCCCTCTTACGCCCATGGGACTGGCCCTTGCACCATCATATTGGTCTTAGTCTTCTCATTAGCGGTAGGCAGGAGCTAGTTGCGTTCTGAGATGGGAAAAGAAAAAAAAAAATCCACTTGTGTCAAAGTCTTGTTCAGAGAGTTTTTGGCTGACCATGAACTTCAGACAGAGGAGACTGAAAGCATTTGCCTGTGGGCTGAGAGGCTGCCAGCCACAGAGCAAGGGCTGGACACTTGGAGGCAAAATGAGAATGGAGGAAATCGAACAGAAAGAGCCTTTAAAGCAGGCTCTTGGGATCTCCTGAAACAGATATCAGATTTTTAGAAATCATTTTAAAATTTCTAAGTAGGATTTACTTTGTAAAGCTGTTACTGAAAATAAGTGGCCTTTCATTTTAGGTACTTTTTCTACTCAGAAAGCACATAATTTCTGTTACGTTAACCTAATTTTTTGGCTGTTACATTACATACATTAGATAATGAACTTTCCATGTTTGTCTTTAACTGCAATATTGGAATAGGAATCCAATATTGAACAGCCATCTTGTAAGGATCAAACATTACCTCTTCTGCTAGGGTCAAAAAACTCAACAGCTGCCTTAGAACTGCTGAGGGATCTCAAACAGAAAGCTGCATTTGCTGCAGTCCACGGAGCTTCTCAGGATTTCACCAGGCAAGGACAGAAAGGAATGGCAGCCACAGCTTTAGGGGAAAGCAAATCACCAAGAAAAGGGAAGTGTTACAGTAAAGGAGCCTTTCCTTCCCACAGAGGAGAAAAAGAATCCCTCTCCCTACACATGTGAGAGGCTTTAATAAGAAAAAGAAAGTCAAAGATACGGAAAAATGGGCGCAAAAGATTTGTCATGAGCTAGACCTAAACAATTTCCAGAAAAAATTGGCAGTCAGAGTAGCCAGCTGAAAAGATTGTGTCTGCCTCCCAGTTACCATGTGGCACCAAAGGTGAAGTTAGAGCTGCGCAAGCCATGGAAAAGCTCGTTTGTTCCTGAGAAAATCTGCAACCAAAATTAGCAGTAGACAGCGCAATCCAGTGATATGAGATGCATGTGTGATCCATGATGTCCATAATGCAGTCACTCAAGTATCTGATGGAAGGATTTTGAGTTGCTTTCACAGGAGCTTGACTGTTGCGGAGGAGGCAGCTGCGAGGAGAGCCGGCATAGCTATTGCCATAGGGAACTGCATGGGAGATGGGCTGGAGAGGGTGCTGCAGGAAAGACCCAGAGAGCAGCTGGGCAAGAGACACATGATAAGCCTCAGGAGAGAAAAAAAGCATCTGCACTGAAGCCCAATCACAAGCATGTCAGCCTCTGCACTTGTTGATAGCGAGTAAGGGGAAGTTGCACGATACTCGTGTTGTTCAGAAATGACTCGAAGCTCAGCGGCTCATTACAGGCTGTATCTGAATGTCAGACAGTCAGCACAGGGAAATGCAAGCCTCCATGTAAAACAACCACCGAGTCCAATGCTCTCATGGAAGAGTCTCACAAGGGACACTTCCCCACAACTTCCTCCTTGTCAAACTTAAAAATAACAGTGAGTGATCGATAAGAGCACAACGCACATCTGCAGTTGCTTATAAGCAACCTGCTGACTCAAGCGGAAACATTCAGTTGCAGTGGCACATGGGCCTCCACATCCACATGTGACTTTTTGGAGGTAGCAGTGAGAAGTGCTCAATCTACCTCCCTGCCCTGGGGCTCAGCTCCCACAGGCATCTCCGCTTCGGCTTAGTCTCAGGGTCTCTTGATAGAAACAACCGATACGGTGCCTTCACTGCTCTGGCGTTTTGAGGAGCTGCCATGTGTTTTTCCACAGGAGACCCACAGTTGATGGGAATGGAAGCTTCATGCAGCTGGAGGGCCACCTCATACGCTTTCCCCATCGTCTGCAGCTACAGCCTCCCGGTGTAGACACACACAACATGGCTCCTTGGAGAAATGGCAATACCCAGGTGGCCAAATCATACCCAGCAGCTGGTTTTCTGATCTTTATTTTTTCCGTATAGCTACATCTCCACTGAGCCTGACATCAGTGTCTAACCGTGCAGACATTGTGCTCCGCAGCCCTCAGCTGAACAAAATGTCAGCAGGTGACAACTCATGCTTCATTGATGCTGCTCTATAATTTAACAGCAGTATATACAAATTAGGTCTGCCTCCACTGTCTTTTTTTAAGAGAGGCGATATTATTTTGATGCTGTTTTCCAGCAACCTCCTTGCTAGTGGTTAAGGGAGAGCAGCAGTTACTGGTAAAAATTTCTTCTTGAAATGAAGAAATGGCTCACGCTTGTGAGAATTAATTTGTGGAAGTTACCACGCCAGATATAAAATGTATAAAGAATAGATTCAATATGAAAAAATATGTAGCTATGAGATCATCTAGTAAGAACATTTTGGGAAAGAGAGAACATCAGATTAGGAGAAATACCCAGGCTTCCCCTTCTAACTTAGACAAATGTTTGACTACTTTGTTCCATGCAGATGTACATCTGCTTTGCTTCCCCGCCTCCCCCCCATCACTAAGTTCAGCACTTTTTCTTAAATTAGGCTTTATTTCTGGCCTCATCAACAACTTCCAATATTTATTTTTTCTTAGCTCAGTACACAAGAATTCAGTTATATCATTTACATTTTTCAATTTCTAAGTGACCTTCATTATACTACTTAAGAAAGATAGGAGTCACCTTCCTGGTATCTTTAAGCAAAACTCCATTTTGTACTGAGATGTTTTTGAAACTAGTAAGAGGAGCAGGGAACATGCTGTTATACCCAGTATGTTTTAATAGCGTAACCCGGTTTTACTGGGTCTCCTCACAATGCTGGCCAACTGCAACCCATGTGGCAACCAAGATCAGAGTTTTACAGAAAAATATATAAATGTTTTCTCTCAGACTTTGCTTCATTGCATTCTTTACAAACGCTGAGTATGGCATATCCACAGCCACTATATGTCTCCCACATTTGCATCGTATTTACAATTATAGCTGGAAAAAAAAGTCGTGTACCATTGCAGGGAGATAGGGAGAAAAGAGGAGGAAGAGAAAATGCCACGCCTGGGATGGGTGATTTTTCAGAGTCAGTTTCAGTTAAACGCTGATCCCTCATAAACGGCGAGATTAATTTTTTTGCACCTGGTTACCTCTGGGAGATCAGCATTTACTGACACTGACTCCAGTTTTCACATCCACCGACTAAGACCTAAACCTCTTCTTCAGCTTCAGCTTGCTGGTAATCCACCTTGCCAGCCTCAGTGATAAGGTACAAATCTCCCATTCAGATCACAGTATTGTAAGAGAGCAGTAACAACAGCCTGAGAAGGGGCGCTGAGCAATTCAGTCTCAGAAATACTTCGACAAAAAGCACAAACTTCTTTTGTTAACTGCTTCAGACACTCAAGCACTTGATTTACAATTACTCATCATACCTGGTTTTAAATACCTTACTCAAGGTTGTTGGATCAGGTAGCTAAGGAAGACGCTCAATTCCTCCACCACATGTGGCGTATATTTTAAGTCTCCGTATTTGTCATTATTTACATAACAGTTTGTGTAAATCTGGAAAATATTAATAAACCTAGCCTTTTAGGTCTACTCTCCAGATACAGAAGACAGCATTTTTTAAATCTGAAAAAACCATAAAGCTAAAATAAACTTGTTCCTAAGGACTAAGAAAACCCCCAATGTCTTTGGAAATGCCGCACTGTCTCTCTTTCAGCTTGTTACCAAAGAAGAGCAGATTTTGAATGATTAGCCCCAATGAGTGAATTGCCTGCTGGGGTTTATAACACTAAAACACGTTTCATTTATAAATGAAATGTTTTTTCAGCTTGCTGTCTCAAAGCAATCCCCGTGCTCTGCTGTCTTATGAAATATCAAGCTTTAACATGTTGCTGATGTTTTATACATACTGACAGTCTTGTTTACTAAATACACGTATCGTCAATTGTGTTATCCCTAACCACATTATAATCTCTATTTACACCAATCTAATTGGCACTGCTGCTAAGCATTCTCAGTATTAATAATAGCAACTAAAGCACGGAAAATACAGCAAATGTTTCCTCAGCTGGAGGTCACACTCTCCGTTGACCTGCTCCCCCCTTTATGTCACTGAATTTAGGGCAGCACGAACAGAGAAGCGGAAGACAAGACTGAATTTGCAGCTGATTTTTGTACCGCACCACTTCTCAAAGTCCTGCCCTGCTTCAATCACAGGCAGCTTCATGCACAAAGGATTTACGCGCAACTCCACTGCAAGCAAAAATCTACTCTGGTTTGACCCAAAGCCCATTGCAGTCAGAGAGGGTCCACCTCAACAATCTGTACCAAGACCTACTGTCCCGGGCACATTTATAATTATTAACCAGCAGCAGCATCAGCTAAGGCCGTTTGAGTAGAAAACCCCTAGAATTTCATAGGTAATAAGAGCCCTTTTTATTAAAAAAAAAAATAAATATATATATATATCAGAGAAATACTGATAGAATACACACAGAATACAGAGAATGCGCAATATACTTTGTAGGATGTTTATAAGAAACTACAGAAATGGTATCATTCTTTATTAAGTGTTAAGTGGTTCTGAAAGAGTAGTTTCTAGGGGGGCCCATTTAATTTCTAAACAGTCTCACTGGGTTTCATCTCCCCTGAATTCCATGGGGAAAGAAGAGATAGAAATTGCATTA
>VYZM01012174.1:347156-363737 GCA_013398915.1 Dromas ardeola | reverse complement strand
AGTAAAAAGGATGATTTAAACAAAAATTAAGGACAACTCACATTTGAATATTATATCTTTGGGCACAGAGCCAAATGCAGATGCATCTAGCCATGTTTTGGACCGAGGCCAAATTCTCTCAGTCCCAGTTGTTCAATTTTATAGCAAGTGAACAAAAAGGGGGGGATTGATATAATATGGTCGTTTGGTAACCAATGTTTGGGGGCTTGTTAAGGTGCAAGTGAGGGTGTTTATGTGAAAGGAGAGCATAAAATTAACACTGTGTTCTTCAAACCGAAGGATGATCTGTGTCATGTAGCACTGTATTTTGTGATTATTTCCGATAGTGGCAGGGCAGCTCAGCGCAATGATTTACATGCGAAGACATCGTGTCAATCCACTGGGTTTCACTTCACGACCATCTTGAGAAAAATAAAATCTGGACATGATATGCAGTGACAAACCCAAATATACCATGGCAATTGTGTTTCTATCTACAGGCAAACGAGCATCTACAACAATGTTTTTATTCTTCTCTCATAGCACTGCTAAAACAAGTCAAACCTTAGCAAATCACAATGTCTGAGAATATTAACAGGCTAATACTGGGGTTTTGCTCCAAATTGAAAGGCATTCTCTGGGCTTCCCTGACCTGACAAACAGGAAGAGAACCTGACGGCTCTGGATTGGGATGCAGCAGAAGAGGCGATCACCGACAACGCAAGGGACACGCACCCTCCCTCTCCCCTCCAGCCACGCTAACGTATTTCACGGTGTGGAGGATCACTGAGTGGGGAAGTGACAGCTGCAGAGGCAGCACCAGCCACCACAGACCCATGGGATATTAGCAGGTACGTTAAGGCTGATCCTGTCGACATTAATTTCCTGGCCGTCCTCTCTGCAATGTGAAACTCTCCCTGGAAGGGTTTTGGGGCAGCAGAGGGGAAGCTGTGTGTTCTGGCGGGTACCCAAAGAGACTGGGACAAATTGAGGCGACAAAGGGCCTCTGTGCCACCAGCCTGGACCTCCATCGCTGTGACAGTTTGGGGTGGCTGCTCCTCCAAGGGTGGAAAATAAACCCTCCCTCTCAATGCCTACTGGGAAACCAGTGAAAAGCTCAGTTAAGTGAGTAATAGTAATGATTAATAATCCTGGGGATTTGTAGCTGCAGGAAGATAGAATAGCTGGCCAGAGGGAGAACGAAGAGTCTTTTTGATGTTTGGGATATTTACAGTTGCCAAAAAAAACCCCTCTACAAGGGGAAACAGAGTCCCAATTTCCACAGTTGCTCTTGGGCCAACTGGAGACACAATGTGACAGCCAGAGGGTGAGGATGGGCATTGGAGCATGAGTGGAAGGAAGATCACCCCATCACCCAGGGTTGGCTCCAACTCCAAATTACCCTCCTGCAGAGGAGGGGAAGAGCAAGGCCAGCCCATCCATCGCTCCCCTGGCTGGCCCCAGTGGCTCAGCGATGCCTGTGACACATCCCCGCTCACAGGCAGAGACAGCAACAGGTCTTGGAGGACCATTTTGACTGCTCTCCAGGCTGTTCTCGGGCACACTTCTCTAAGCCTAAATTCAGCTCGAGTGCAGGCGGCTGCCTCACAGTTGAAGTCAATGAAGTTGCACCCACCTACACCGGATCTGAATTGACTCTATGAATAGATATGTACAGGGTAGGATATTCAAATTCTGTGGTTGCCAAAACTAGACATCTGTGTCAAAGCATTTGACAAGTGCACTGATATATGTCAGCAAATTGCCTGAGGTACTTGCTAAAAAACTACAGTAACTTTCTCATCCTGAAATACTTCATCTGCACAATGATTAGAAAATGGCTACAAAGGCAAAATGCTAATAACCACTGCCTGAGAATTTAACTGTATGCATGTATTCAAGAAACGAGACTGCAACTTAAATTTTGTTATGTTCAAAAGAAGAAAACAAAAAAGAAGAAAAAGAATAAAACCAGGTTCAAACACAGGACCTTCAAAAGCAACTCTACATGCCAAGGATCTCCCCAGGATCTGATGGTAAAAAAAAATACTCCTGCGACTTACCACCTCAGCCTGTAACCACTGCAGGAAACTCGAGGTTATCACAATCATCAATTCCAAGGAGCAACCTCTGTGCAAAGTAACATTGATGGGTCAAGTGCCCTGTCCTGTTCTCTGGCTTAATAACAGAGTTGTGCACCAGATTGGTGCTTGAGGAATCCATATGCTGACATTCTGCCTCGCTCGCCTCAGCCCAGGCTGCGCTGCTTATCGCTGGCATATCTGGACACCACATTCGAGCAAGAAAAAAAGCCAAATTGAAAAAGAAAAAAATCCCATTCTGTCTCCATTTATTATCAAGGGAGCTCAGAGCTTCTAAGGCGTGGAAAGGGACAGGAGCAAATTCTGTGGAAAGGAATACCCGAGACAGAAGGACATCACCTCTGTTTTTCAGGGGAGGAGGGGTGTAGTTTGGATTCCAGCAACACACGATATTTATGTTCTGTTTTGAAATGAAGATGGCTTTACTCATAAGTATACGTCAACAAATGCGAGCTGTTAGAGAATACCAAAACAACCTAACCAGGTCTTTGCTCATTAGGATTTGTATTATCAATACTTTTTTTTTTCCCTCTGGTAAAAACAAAAACAAAACCAAAACTAAAAAACACCCTTAACCAGGAATTGCTGCAAAACCACAATTCCAGGCTTTTCTGATGCATTCACTGATTAAACATTCAAGAAAAATAGACCCAAAACCAACAGATATTTTGAACCCAGCTCCGATAATTAGGCAAATTATGTAAAAATAAAAATAAAGAGATAGTCACAAGGAATAATTAAGAACAGGAGCATATTTTATAAAACAACTGAGATAAGGTAGTTCCCCAAAACCAAGCACAAAAGACAATTTTCCTAAGAATATAAACCCATCTGGAACAATTTAGTTAGAAAGTCTTTAACAACCCTGAGAAGCAGAGCAAATTAGCCCCGTGCACTGCAGTTGTGACATGGCTGTATCCATTCTGAATAACAGGTAGTATCTCTTCACAGCACTGACAGTATTTGACATCAGTTTATTTAGAGCTGCATTGCACAGGATAGCTGTATTTCAGAATTTACTGTAGTTTAAAGCTACGTTACTCTGATAGCTGCAAGATTTAGTTCAGTAATTTTATGCAATTGGCAAATAGGCAGAAACAGTATAATTTAACATTTATGAATTGCCAATCTCCTCATACAAATACTGTAAGGAATGCTGCAATTATCAAATTATCTAAAGAAAGTAAAAAGCAATTTGGGCTGCTGCTTATTTGTTAAAGTGATTTATAGACGAACATAAGCATATCGACTTAAAGAATCTAGTCCAGTGACTCAACAAAAGAGTTGCTCTGCTTAGCACAGGTGTTTTTATAATTGTGATACATTAGGAAATTTCACTGTGTTTAATGGACCTCAAATTCACCTTTCCTCTTGAAAATGAACTATTGAGATCTTTGATGGAGAAGTGCCTAGGAGCCCACTCTGGAGTCACAGTAAAAAGCAATCATCAGCCACACACATAGACATATCAGCTACAACCTGTTTGGCTGGCTCATGTTTAGAGAGTTTCACTGAAGTATAGCACAACCTGAATTCAACACCCTCCTATTCATGATTTGGCCCATTAAAACTACTATTATCAAATAGGTTATGCTCACTACAAGGTAAAGAAAGCCTTTAATTACCTTCCTTTCTCTTGCCTACAGGCAAGAGCATCTCCTTTTCCCCAATCCCATTGCCAGGGCTGCTCAGCAGCACTTGAGCAGGCAGCAAGTCTAGGACACCAGAGCAGAGGTGCAGGCAAAATTAGCCCTAGTTAACTCACACAGGAAGGGAAGTTTCTCCATATGAAAGGAATCGTGTGAGGAGAAAGCACTTGTTCCCTGATATTTGATATTCATTGCTTAAATATCGGGTCAAGCCCACAATTTAGAACTAATCAACAAGCAGAAAAGCTCAAAACTTCTTTGAGACACAGACACACATAAACGTATGTACTAAAGAAATGTATATAAGTGCCAAATATATAAAGTGGAATGTATTTAATGTAATAAAGCACACTTATAAACATACATAAATAATAGCATTTCCTATGCTATCATAAATACTTCATCAACAAAGACAAACTAAGAATTTCAGTGGAATGCACTTACACATTGTCGTCTATTGTTTAGTTATGTCAAAGCTTTTCATGGAGAACTATATGTGAACCTCATGAAATTCAACAAGGCCAAGTGAAAAGTCCTGCATGTGGGTTGGGGCAATCCCAAGCACAAATTTGAGAACAGCCCTGAAGAGCAGGACTTTGGGGTTTCGCAGATGGGAATCACAACACAAGACAGCAACGTGCGCTCTCATCCCAGGAAGCCAACCGCATGCTGAGCCACATCCAAAGAAGTGGGGCTAGCAGGTCAAGGGAGGTGATTCTGCCACGCTCTACTCTGCTCTGGTGAGACCCCACCTGGAGTACTGTGTCCAGCTCTGGGGCCACCAACAAAAGAAGGACATGGACCTGTTGGAGAGAGTCCAGAGGAGGGTCGCAAAGATGTTCAGAGGGCTGGAGCACCTCTCCTATGAGGACAGGCTGAGAGAGTTGGCATTCTTCAGCCTGGAGAAGAGAAGGCTCCGAGGAGACCTTATAGCAGCCTTCCAGTACCTAAAGGGGGCCTACAGGAAAGATGGGGAGGGGCTCTTTATCAGGGAGTGTAGTGATAGGACGAGGGGTAATGCTTTTAAACTGAAAGAGGGTAGATTTAGATTAGATATTAGGAAAAAATTCTTTACCATGAGGGTGGTGAGACCCTGTAACAGGTTGCCCAGAGAAGCTGTGGATGCCCCATCCCTGGAAGTGTTCAAGGCCGGGCTGGATGGGGCTTTGAGCAGCCTGGTTTAGTGGGAGGTGTCCCTACCCATGGCAGGGGGGTTGGAACTAGATGATCTTTAAGATCCCTTCCAACTCTCACCATTCTATGATTCTGTGATATGCATGGGATCCATATATCTCATTTCGATGTGATCCCACAAAAAAAGCAGTAAGAACTTGACAATTTAACAAAAAGTACTTCTGTTCAATCTCTTGCATTGCAATCATCACTGTAGTATCAGAGCACCTTCCAGCAGAGCCATAAGCAACATGGCTTGTCGTAGTTTCGGCCGGGTTGGCCAATGACAAGACAACAGATGCTCTCCCCCACCTCTCGCTCTAAGGAGAGGAAGAAGAGAGATAAAGAGATTTGTGAGTTTAGAAAAAACTAAACTACTCTAATGAAATATTAATAATAAAGAAAAAGGAAATAATGAAATAGATACAACATATACAAATATACACAAAACCAGACCAAGGTTCCAGGGAGATGTCTCACTGACTGGCACTGGGAAAGTTCCAGACTGGACTCAGTGACAAATGGGAACTGGAACACACTGACCGGAATCAAAAGGCAGATGAGCTGACAGGGTCCTCCTCAGAAATCAGTTACTGAAGAAAGAGAACCATTGAAGAAGCAGTCCACTGAAGACGACCCCACTGGACAAGATCCGAAGAAGAGGAACCCTTGGAAAAGAGTCCTTGGAGAGAAGCCAACCTGACCCCTTTGGTCCCTCAGCTGTTATACCGAGCATGGTGGATGGGATGGAACACCCGATTGGTCGGTTTGGGTCACCTGACCTGTCCACAGGTGTGACCCCTCCCATGGGGTAAACAATCCAGTGACCCTCATTGCCACAGCAACAAGTAAGTGCAAGAGCTTCTCTCACTGAGCAAAAAGTTGTCTCTTTCTGTTCCCCAAACCAGGACACTCGTCACACCTTTGTTCTTTCTTCCTCTCCCCAAGGTGACAATTGTGTGTGGTGTTTTCCTTTTGCTTTTTCTTGCACACACAGACTGCTGGGGAATCTAGGGTGAAAGACTTGTTTTAGTGTCAAAGATGATAAACTCTGTGATTGTACTTCATCTGTACAAAAGCATTATAAACCCATGCAGAGATTAACTTTGTCCTTTGAGTTAAGTCATCTTTTGTCCTTATATACAGAGTTGTTCTCTCTTGTTGACCTACCCTAAGTACTTATGGCATAGAACACCTGATGAGCTCATCAGCATTGTAAAAAATAGAGTATTGGTGAAAACGTGGTCACAGCCATCCATTAGAATTCTTGAAAGTCTAAGCTGTACTCTTTTCCATTAGCAGACGCACTAATTTATATAACGAAATGTTGAAACCACTTACCAAGAAGAGCCTGTCAACATTTTCCCAACAAAACTCTTCCAACAGAAAAACTGGCGTTCTGACTAAAATTAAATTTTTACAAAAAGTATCTACTTTCTACGGAAATTTTGCCTGCTTGTTGAAAAAAATAAAAACATGAAAACTTCTTGAAGCCCATTCTCTGAAAAGTTCTAGTCACAGGCATAAACTTAGCTTCTTTTCACACATCTTGACAATGTTTAGATCTGTTGACAGTGTTGTTATCAAGAAATGCCGAGGGGACACGGACAGAAATCTGTTTTATGTAGCTCATTTAAGTTAATACCTTCTCCTACTGTTTGCTATCCCAGCACAGCCAGTATGTCCAGAAATAGATGGAAACAACCGTGTGCAAAGGGTGGCTGGTGATAAATCCATCAAAATTAAAATTCAAGGTTCGAAAACCTTGACAACAGGAGGGATCCAGATTTTAATCTGACAGCAAAATGAAAAGAGCAAAATCCTCATTATAAGCACTTCCATGGTGATCTGGGGGATCTAATCCTAGAAAGCTGCATCACAACTGGGTGCAGGTTGCCCCTGCTCTCCTAGAGGACTGAGAGACTTGCGGTCACCTTTGGGGATTCCATTAGGCTCATGACTCCCTGCTCCTGCAGCCTAAGACCAGGAAGAGTATTAGAATACCTGAGTACAGAGGACCAGTGCTGAAGCCTGGAAATTTATTTTGGCCTTTTCTAGTCAAGGTCTAAACAATCTCTAAATTTCTTTAAGATCTCAGATTCAGAGTAAAGCCATCTCTAATTTAATCAGTAACTATCTGCCCACTTTATTTTAACATAATAGTCCCCCAAATAGCTCATTTTTGTTAGATTTGCCAGTTAACTAGTATCATAATGGTCTATTTTCAATTGCTTATTGAAAAAGAAACAAAACCAAAACAAAAAAAGAAACAAAAACTAACAAAATAACCTTTACCTTGTTCTGCCTAAGTCTTCCATGCTAAATAACCCTTCTGAGACTCACTCTTCTGGAAATTTTAGGCAAACACTTCCAAAGCCCGGGTGCCTGGAGAGGAGGCAGGTCCCCTTTGCCCATGGAGACGGGCACGCAACAGGATTGAGGGTGCTGGCCACAAGACAAAAAAAAGGATGAAGTCAGACCCTAGAGTCGTATCCCCTTCTTTTCAACCTCTAATCAACTGTCCTCCCAGCTCTTGCTCTGTCAGGTGTGTCAATGATTGAATCAGGTTGCACAGCTTTGGGGCTAATTGAGTTCTCAGGCTCTTGTTAACTTTTTCACCACCACCATGTTGTTAGCTCTGCACAAATGAGGTTTAGTCCAAGGAGAGTTCCCAGGGGCTCTACACAGAGAGCTGTTACTACCGTCTCCTTTCTGGAGCTGTAAATGATTGCTTCAGAAATAAAAAGATAAGGACTGAGCACATTGAATACTAGGGTTCAAGAACTAAGAATAGATTTGCTCTTTGCTAAGTCACCTGGTGTGGAGAGTGCCTAGCATCCATGAAATGTCTCTGCTGTTTGAATACGTTCCCGCATTGTGTCCTACTGGTGGTTTCCTAAATACCAGACTACGTTGCATATCTACACTGTGCTCAGTCAAAAGTGACAGAAACATGTTTAAATAAGCACTGGCCAATACATACAGCTGCCAAGCAGAAGTGGTAAAAGTCAATACTGAAAAATGAAGTTATGTGAAACCTTTCCAAGAAAACTCCACAAGCATTCATAAGTCATGCAGCTTCTCAAACATCACTTCGGCCAATGCTGTCCTAAAGCAATGAGTCACCACAGAAGAAAGTGCAAGCCACAGGTAGTGAAAGGCAATTGAGGGCTTTACACATCACCTGTACATGTCTGTTGGCTGAGTTTATTTTGCCTTACGTTTTGCTAATACCTGCATATGGAGATTCTGCAGGGAGAAAACTCATGTCTTTATGGGACAAAGGTGCACCCTCCACTGTTTTTGCAAGGCACCCTGCAAGGAGAATGTGGAGCTGGGATTGACATACCCAGAATTAGTTTCTTCAGAGCAGGTTGCATTATTCCATGTTTCAAAGGAGGATGGGAAGCTCCCTTTCTTGACAAAGGCACTGCGACTTTTGGCCGTGAGCGGCACCAGTTCTTCACAACCTTCTTTCTCATCAGCCAGGGAGGAGCAGACTCATATATTTGGTATTTGCAGTACAGTCTCTTTAAGCAAGCCCTGAAACTGCATGTGAGTAAATGTTTTATGCCCCAGGAATGCAGATAGGGAAGTGAAGACATCAGTTCTGCTATTTTTTATATCTGCACTCCTGTCAGCATGAATGCTGAAATCTCTGGAGGTAAAAGCCTGGAGTATTTCACCATCATTGCCAACAAGGTATCAGTAAACTCCATTATGAACCCTCTGGGGGCACGGTAAATGAACAAAAATGTATGTTAGCCTTGGCTCTGTTTTCTATTGTTAGATGAATGAATTAAATCAAACGTGTCTGATCTGAGGGACCGCTTGGGTTTTAAAGTTTGAAGGGATGATAAATGAAGTGTAGCCTTCCTTTCTCTCTTCTCTGAGTTTGTGACGAGCCCAGTGGCCTGCTGAGAGAAGGGAGGCAAAGGGAGAGACAAGGAACGGACTGATACTGGGTTTGCAGTGTCTTCTGCCTGGGTGTCTGTGATAAAAGCTGTTATCATATGCATCATCTCTGAGAAGGCTGCATATTGTTCGGTGGCAGGTAATCTTGCATTCATACTAATGTCTTGAGTGGGGGATAAATAATATCATGTTCTTCAACCAACCTTATCAAGTAATTTCCAAGCCTCAATGTCCACACTTAGGAATACGTATAGACATAAGACCAGCCTGACTCAGGCACCCTAGCTATGTTGTTTCACTGAATATCCCTATGAAAGAGCCTCCCTCTCTGCTTGATCACGGGTGGAGCCTACGGAGACCATCTTCCTAACTTCGTCAGTAAGTTAAGGTCCCTAACTGCAATTTCTCATGCATTTTCTTCTATCACTTACTTTTATTGAATGCAGTTGGGTTTATCAATGGCATGTTTGGAAAGACAAACTCCCGCAACAACTTCTGAAGAGGAGCCTGTCCCATATGCCAGTACCCAAGGACAGCTGCTGGGCTCCCTGGTTCTCCAGGGAGACAAGTAACAGTGATAGCTGAAGACAGCAAGGTCTAGTGAGTCTAAAACTGGTCAGGAATGCAGGAAGCCTGGATTTTATTCCAAATCTGTCACGGACTGTTGTGTGACTGACCTTAGGCAAATCTTTTTTACCTCTCATTAGCTCCTTCTCTCTCCCACTCATTTTCTATCTTATCTCTTCATTGTATAAGCTCTCTGAGATAGGAGCGGCCACTTTTTATACACGGAGAACCAGGAGACCTAAGCTGGCTGTTACATGATTAAATCATAAAGACAGCACTTCAGTTCTTTAGTATGCACACGTAATTTTTAAACAATTTACAATTAGTGAAATCTGCTTTTACAGAGTAGTGAACTGACACGGGACACTCGAGTGACTAGCCTTAACTTCTGAGAATCAGTGGCAAGCTATGGACTACAGCCTTGAAATCTTGACTGCTAACCACTTGATACAGTCCTTGTTCTCTTTGTATAGAGTCTGCTAAATTGGAATTACTCTGTCCTTTCCAGTGATATACATCCAAAGCGCTTGATAAAAAAAAAAAAAAATATCCTCCAAACTTATATAACAAATGCACAAATGTATTTTAGCTCAAAAGTATTATGGATCCAGAGTTGTCTTTACATGTCACAATCACATTTTCTTACCCATGCTTTTACCATGTGTTGTAAGCATATGGCATGTTGGCAATGCATGACAAGAATGCACAAAGTATGGTGTCAAAAAAAAATCCTACCAAGAAGTTTGAGAATCTGCCTACTAGTCTATTTGCTCTTGAGTAAGTCAGGCATCCTCTAAAATACCCACTTTCTTGTAACCTGAAGACTCTCTCCACTATTGGCAGAGGCTTTTATTTTTGCACTAAATAGAAATATGAAGCTCTGGAAGGGGCTTGGTATTCTGGTCTCTTGCTGACAATAGATAAAGGTTAAATTGTCAGTTGGTTTACACCGGTGGAGAGTGTAGGCCATCTAATCTACCAGGCGCCCATGTGTTTTCCTAATGAGAAAAGAAATCCTGATTTTGGCTGCCTGTGTGCAACACCAAAGCTCTGCTTCTACCATTCATTCACAGGCTACCACCTTCTATTTTCATTATTCAGTGGATGAAACAGACAACTAAGTTGCTACTTAGCCTTTTTACTATTAAATTAAATAGTGCAAAGGAAACTTCCCTGCCACTGAAAGCTGAATGTGTAATTTTCAGAACATTCTGGAGCTCGGTTTTGGCCTGGGCCAACCACCACCCTTTCAAGCCATTCCTCAGCATGGTTCAAGTATTAATAATGTGGATGTAGGCCTCCCAGTGCCAGATGGCCTTGGGGCCAGGGAATAGTCCTAGGCATGTTTAGTTTACTACTAGAGACATAGCCAAAGTGAAAGAGCTGGTGGCATCTGATCTGAAATCTTAAGATTTAATCAGACTCTCAAGAGAGAATGAGGCTCCATACCTCTTGGCTAGTCAGTGAAAGCAACTATGGTATGCAAAAATATCCAGTCACACCTTTAAAGAAAGCCAAGGCCCTTCCTTCTATGAAAAGACTACAATAAAGTATAAGGCTAATGCCCTCCTCTTCTCAAGCCCTCCGGCCCTGTCCCAAATTACACCCTCAACACCTACTCCAACTCTTGCTCCTTCCTGTAGCAAAAAGCCCAGCTCCTCAAGCTGACCCTTAAATGTTCCTGCTAGGCGAGCTAGTCCTACCTCCACATTTTTGACAGCAGTAGGAAGGCAATTGCAGTAAGACACAGCAGCAAGAAGCAGCCAACTGTTGAGATGGTGCCACCTCACACTCACACTTCACAGCCAAATCCTGGATAAATACTATTTAAAGTGATTGAGAAATGGGCCCAATCTGCAGAACCTGAAAGAAGGCTGCAGCCATCACATTTAAAAATTGCTTTCTAATGTCATCAAAGTGGCTATTTGTTATGTATAAAATCTTCCCGGTAATCATGAAGGACACTAGAAACAATATTTAAGCAGACCGAGGAATGTTTAGTTCATCAAGTGGGTGATTTTAGTACTGAATACCAAAATACATGTTCAAGTAAGAGGATGGTAAAAAGAATAAACTGCTTCTTTCAGCTATCAAAAGACTTGATACCATGCCAGCAGGTATTAAGTGGACAGAACATGTCCAGCTAAAAACACTGAAAGGCAGTGTGAAAAGAAGCAAGTTAAACTATGAATTACGATGTGCTTTTAAAGCTAGTGGTAAGCAGTGTATCCTAGCAGCTCAGAAAGAGACAAGGAATCACAATTCACGGCACAAACCATTCACAGCTGCAAGTCAGAGAAGTTGTTGTCAGGATTATTTCAGTACAAATCAGATAAATAACAAGACCTATAGCAAGGCTGCCTAGTGTTGTCAAATCTATATCTGCATTGTAAAGTCGGCAATACTAAAAATACCCGTAACAATTGTGGTGTTGAATATCCATAGCGCTGCTCATCTTTAACGTGCATTATAGTAAGCCTAACAACATCCCACAAATACAAGGACAAGCGATATGGTTGTGATCAGTGTAAAATCTCATCCATTTATAAAAACAGACCTGTATTCTCTATTTGACAGCACCTCAGGCTAAATTCAAATGGACAGTCACACATTTAGGGGACCCAAATTGTCCTCACTATTATAATCTACACATTAGTTGTGAAGTAACTCCTCTTTAATAGAAAGGCAAATTCGGATAATCACGTGAATACAAAATAAAGCATCAACTGACACCATGTAGAGGATGCAATGTCACCCCCTTTTTCTTTTCACACAAAATTAGCAGACATAATCTCTGCTAGTCTCTCTTGCTTCCTAATAAACTTATGCTACATACATACTTCAGAAAATCCAAACATTATTTCACTAAACATGATGTACTGGACAAATGAAGCTTTTAAAAAGTTAATTTCATTAAGCGACTAGGAAGATGAAGCCATTAGTAGTGATTAAGTGAAATCTTTAATTAGCTAGAAAATAAAAGGAAAACCCTTTGGTAGACATAGGGCAGCAAAGGAATTAACATTGAAAGAGACTATGGGCAAAACTCTTCTTTCAACTCCATGGGAGTCTGTCCTCCAATATTATTTTCCCGCCTTTTTGCCCCGAACACTCCTGTTGACATCAGCATGTGGAGAGAGAGCAGAACATCAAAGACATGCAAGATCTCTGCCCTGTTTGGGGCAGCAATTTCTCTTGGCCTTTCTCCTTACCTTCACCTACCTCTTAACACCTGCCCCACTTAAGAGAAGGCGGGTGGTAGTGCCGTGTAACTTGGGCTTATAGTTGATTGCACTTTGTGGCCTCAGCCCCAGCAGATGTTGGTGGATTTTACTGCATGGGGTGTAAAATAAGCAGATCTTTTTCTTGTGCAACTAAAGCAGAAGGAAAGCTGGAGTCTTGGGCTTGTAGTGTGCCGCTGGGACAAGGAACAGGGAAATCCTGAGCTCCAGCCCTGGCGCCAGGCTCGGTCCCGCTCTCGTGTTGGGCAGGTCTGCCAGCCTCAGCTTCAGAGCTGGGAATTTTGTTTCTCTGAATAGAAAATACATCAAAACAGCAGCTTGGGAACCATGAAAAAAACCACAGAACCCTGTTCACTCTCGCATTGAAGCCCATGAACTGCCTCAGATGACAAAAGGGTTTGCTTTTTTTCTGAGAAGTCAAAATGCTTGCTTTAAAATTTCAATGCAAAATGTTTTGATTGATCTTTTAACTGAGACTTCAGTTTCAAAGTAACCTAACTTTTTTTTATATATATATATAGAAAGAGAGAAAGAATTGCTTCAGAGTCCCAAAATAAAAATGGTGATTTTTGTATCAAAATAAATGTTTTGCCAGGCTTTTTATTGTCATTGAAACTTCAAATTAGTGTAAGAAGGTAAAATTGCAAATAAATAAAATATTTTAAAGTGTTCCACTTATACTTAATATAAATGCAACAAATCCATGTGATTAATTTAGCAAAATAAGAATTCAGGTTCAGTACTCAAAAAAACAACCCCCGCCTTGCCCCAAAATGACATTTTTGGTGTTTTATTGTTGTAATTCAGATTAGATTATCTCTTCAAGGGAAAAAAAAAAATTTTTTCCTTCAGGATCACAGGACTGAGACAGGATTGTTTCGATGCCTTAACAATCCAGAGCAGCACGTATATCTCAGTGTCTCTGCCCTTTAAGGTTTCCCACTCTGATCCGTCCTCAGTCCTCTCCCGCGCTGCTGCCGCAATTTGCAGGAATGCGAAAGCTGCAGCGTTGTGAGAGCCTTCAAATCGCCCATCTCCATGTAGCAATGCAATCGTAAAGGGCAGTGACAAATGGACCAAGCAACTCTCTCTTCACACGTGCAGTTTCCTTCAGGCCACTGAAATCCGTAGAACTGTTGCAAGCAAATTAACGTGGGTGGAAATACGGTTCTTGGCAGAATTAGTTGTATAAAATAGGCTCTATTTAAGAGTTACAAAAACATTGACCAAGCCACATCTATAGCCTATAATAACCATCACAAGTAGAAACAATAAATGTTAATAACTTTGCTTAATTACAGCCTAATTTCTTCAAACACAGTCTAAACACAAGATGCAAATTATATGAAAAGTTTTAAACGACTGTTATTATGTTGTTAGGACCATTTGGGACAAAGGAAAGACTGGTGCTAAATTTTGTAATTAACCCAGTTTTTAACTAATTTTAACTGGCAAGCTAATTAATGACTTTATATGAAAGTCATTAGAAATTCATCCAATACTTGTAAGGGAAGAACTCAAGTTTGGTGAGGATATGCTGCACTTTTCAGAGGTAAAAAAGAGATTAATCTCTCCTCTACAAGCCAAACATGATTAAGTTGTAGCTTTTGGCCTCTGTCTCCCTGTTGTTAAATGATATCGATATGTACTTGAATGGACCATAAATATCCTAGCAAATTAAGACATCTTAATTTAAATGTTTTCTAACTTATTCTTGTTTTACTTTGATGGTGGAATTTACCTTCATCAACTGAGTTAGTGCAGCTTACATTCTTGAAAGAGGCCTTACCTGGATAACTTTATTGCTGTTATATAGATATACTTTAGGTATTTAGGTAGTGCTTAGAGATGATAGTATAACTCCAGCAGGAGAGGTGCAGAGATGTCTTCTTCTCCTCTATAACCGGTTAGTTAGAGCACTTGCTTAGGTGCTGATGGGTTTGAATCCCATCAGACTGAGAAGAGAATTATGTTTGGTTGCCTCAGGTTGAGGACTCTGATTTGCTGCATAAAACCCAGCAGGAGCAATATTTTAGACGGAAATGACCACAACAGCATTTCCTGAAGGGTCCAATCCTGTTGATATTCACAAGGCAATACTCATAACATACCTTTCCGGCTGAAGCCGCTGAAGAGACAGAAATAGTGGAATAGAGAGGTTTCTGGATCCTTGTGCTTCAATAAGCTGGAAATGGGTATTGCCTTGCTTGGAGAAGTAGCGCAGGGTGCGAGCAACCTTCTAGGGAGAAGTAGCGCAGGGTGCGAGCACCCTTCTAGGCACGTGGGCATCTCAGAAGTGACGGAGAAGCACACAGAGGCCAACAGGTTTGGGAGTTTTGCATCGCAACTCTGGACCAACACCCGTACTTTCCATAACCATCCTGCTTTAGGCCCCCCCGTTTTTTTACCAGTGAAACTTGTAACCAGCAGTAACAACCAGTGATTGCAGGTTCTTCGGAAAATAGCTGGCACAGTCCTGTTGTGCAGCCTGAAATACACATACTGACATGAGACTGACATTGTCATTTGGTACAAGGCATTCAGACGCCACTACTTACAAGTCAAACCAGTTATAACGCAGTTTGCGTTTGTACCTAATATCAGTTGTAAGCATTGTAGGGACTATGTACTGCATGGTTGAAGTGTTTGGTTTAAAACAAGGCAACAAAAAGGCTGGTAAATGGCCTAGTTGCCTTTAAAAATGCCCATCAACGTCCAAAACGAAAATCATGCTAAAATAATCAGGCGACTCTCAAATCGAATGATCAGATTCTATTTGCAAATGATTGCAAAATTGGGGTAAAAAGTGTAAACGGAGCTGAAATGCAACACAATTAACCAACTATGTTCTAGAGGCCTCCCTTCATTGACTTTTTTTTAATCTAAGGGGGGGAAAAAAAAGGTACTGCTGTTGGTACATTATTTCTGCTTAACGCACAAGATCAGTAATTAAATATATTTCTGCTGGTCTTGTGGCCATATGCCTGCAATATGTAAAAATATATTTGCTGCTTTTTTTTTTTTTTTTAAATTCCTTTTGTTCCCAGTACTGACTGCCTGTCAGAGTGAACCCTCCAGATTCCTGTGTGCTGGTATCCATGGGCTCTTTCTTGCCAAGCTGCCAGTCTGGAGCGTCACACCTTACTGCCTTTAAAGATTGCCCTGCAGAGATAGAGGAAAATGGCAATTTTTACATGATGCAGTCTGGCGGCCCAGGAGATTTGAAGTCAGAACTGGTGCCAAGATTTACCCAGGAGAGCAAGCAGAGGCAAAACAGAGAACCTGGGCCAACGGAAAGAAAAAAAAAAAAAAAAAAAAGAAGGGGAAAAAAAATAAAGCAAAGGAAGAGAGGAGTGAAAGGGAGGAAAGCGTGGCAGAGTGGGAGCAGGTTTTCTGATAAAGGGTGGAAAACAGGGCTAAGCAATGGACACTACATGTTGTTTGCATGTGTTTATTAAGAGGGTCAGGGTCCTAAAGAAAGTCAAAGGGAAGAGGTCGGCTTTTTTTGCATGCCCCAAATTGTAGTAGATTGCAGAATGTAAATGAGACAATTATTACACCAATGCTCATCAAGCTGTGCTGGAAAGACTTCAATAGCCTGATGAATATGCATGCAAATTTGTTAATTAAGTTAATTATTCTGCTGAAAATGCATTCGTCTTCCAAGGACATTTTCCCAATGATTTTAACATGCTTGTGCCATTAGTCATGCTCCATGCTATTTAACATTACTTTTTGTCCACTTTTTCTTTTTTCCTTCCTTCCTTCTTGCTTTTCTGTTCTATTCAGGGTTTTTTTATTAAAGCTTTAAAACCAGACGATTGGTTCTCTTAATTGACCCCTGCAAGGCTGGAAGATGCTAGCAGCCAGCTCCGTAGGAATCCCCTCAAACCAGATTTCCTTCAAATACTTGCTTCATATATAAAAAGTCCCTAAAATGTCACCTAGGAAAAA